>JAVSCE010002237.1:0-27237 GCA_032199065.1 Smutsia gigantea
AGCTCAAAGCCAAGAACAGTTGCATTGAAAGGATAAAAAAAAAATGTTTCAACCATGTCAATTCTTCCCCAAAGTTGGCACAGCTTGAAATTAAGGAAAAACCCAACTTGCAACTTCTCCCTTGGGAGGGAAAGAGAAGAATGGAATATACATCCACCATTTCAGCATTTTGTAGAACTGTGAAATAGACTGCTTTCTGTCTCTCCGGTACTGGAGTGCTGATGGGGAACCAGCATATGTGAGATACCTTGGGGACCACAGAAAACAAAAGTGATCTCAGCAGATTAAGGCAGTGCAAGAGAATCTACAATATTACAGACAGAAACCCGAAGGAAAAAGTACTACAAGCTCCTGAAAAAGAAATCACCAAGCATCTCTAATTGGAAAATTACATAGCCTAGAGAAGATGCATCCCCAGAAAAGTTTTGAAAGGTCACCAAAATTTATATCCAGGCTGATTACTGAAGGTATTTCCCTACATGAAACTTTTCCATAAAAAATGGGAGATGTGGCTGTGTTTTAAATTGCATGGATAACAACACAAAATTTCAGGGTACACAAATAAGAAAACAAGACCCAATCAAAAGAACAAAAGAAATCTCCAGAAACCGACCCTAAAGAAATGGTGGAATATGAATTACCTGTTAAATAATTTAAAAATAACTATTATGTAGCTGTTTAATGAACTCAGGAAAACAGTGTGTGAACTAGGTGAAAATATGTGCAAAGAGATAGAAAAATTTTTTTTAAACCTGAAATTTTGGAGCTGAAGAACACAGTAACCGAACTGAAAAATTCACTAGAGAAGATCCATAGGAGACTTGATCAAAAAGAAGAAAGAGTCAGTAAACTCATGACAGGTCATTTGAAATTATCCAGTCAAATGAGCAAAACAAAAAAGAATGAAAAAGAGTGAAGAAAGCCTGAGACTAATGGGACACTAACAAGTGGACCAATGTAGAATTATGGGAGTCTCAGAAAGGGAATAAAGAGAAAAAAAAGGGGGGATCAGAAAGCTTATTTGTAAAAATAATGGGAGGAAACTCCCCAAATCTGGGGAAGGTAGTGGACATCTAAATTCAAAAAGCCCAAAAGATTCTAACTAGGATGAACCCAAATAAGTCCACAACAAAGCACACTATAAGCAAACTGTCACAAGTCAAAGACAAAGAGTTTTGAAATCAGCAAGAGAAAAGTGGCTCATCACATACAAGGAAACCCCCATGAGACCATAAGTCAGTTTCTCAGCAGAAACTTTGTGGGTCAAAATGGAATGCTATATCCAAAGTGCTGAAGGAAAAAAATACCTACAAACCAAGGATACTAGAGCCGGCAAAACTTGATCTCTTAAAAAATGAAGGAGGAATAGACTTCCACAGACAAACAAAAGGTGAAAGATTTCATTGCCATTAGACCTGCCTTACAAGAAATGCTAAAGGGAGTCCTCCAAGTTGAAATGAAAGGACACTATGCAGCAACATGAAAATATATGGAAGTATAAAGTTTTTTGGTAAAGGTAATTATTAGACAAATACAGGATACAGTACTACTACTATAGTGGTGCAGAAATCACTTTTAATTATGGTATAGAACTTAAAAGACAAAAGCATAAAATAAATATGACTAAGATATGCTAATGGAGCACAATATAAAGAGATGTAATTTGTGACATCAGTAGCACAAAGTTTGTTGTGGGGGGAAGTATAAGAGTAGTTTCTGTGTGAAATTCAAGTTATTATCAACTAAAATAGATTGTTATAACTACAAGATGTTTTATGTCAGCCCCATGGTAACCAATACCTATAGTAAATACACAAGAGAATGGAATCAAAACATGTCACTACAAAAAATTTAAAAAATAAATAAAAGAAGGCAAGAGCAAAAGCAAAGAGGGTGAAAAAGCTGCAAGACAGAGAGGCAACAATTAACTAAATGTCAATAATAGGTACTGCCCTATCATAATTACTTTAAATCAAAATGGATTAAATTCTCCAGTCAAAAGATAGAATGGCTGAGTAAATTCTTTTAAAAAAATTAAAAAAGAACAAGAGACAACTATATGCTATCTACAGAAGACTCATTTTAGATTTAAGGACACTCATAGCCAAAACATAAAAGGATGGAAAAACATATTTCATGCAAATGTTAACCAAAAAAGAGCATGGATGTCTATATGTATATCAGACAAAATAGACTGTCAAAGACATAATACAGTGATAAAAGGTTCAATTCACCAGGAGGATATAACAATTGTAAATATATATGTACCCAACATCAGAGTACCCAAATATACAAAGCAAACCTTGACAGAACTAAAGGGAGAAGTGGACAGAAACACGTAATAGTAGGGGACATCAATACACCACTTTCAGTAATGGATAGAATGTCAGACAGAAAACAAATAAAGAAACAGAGTATTTGAACAATGCTGTAGAGTAAAGCACCTAACAGATACTTACAGAATATTCCACCCAACACTGGCAGAATATACATTCTTCTGAAGCACACATGGAACATTTACCAGGATATATCACATTTGGTCACAAAACAAGTCTTAACAAATGTAGGAAGATTGAAATCATACCAAGTATCTTTTCCAACCATAATGGGGTAAAATTAGAAACAAACAGCAGAAGGAAAACTGGAAAATCCATGAATATGTGGAAATTAAATAACACACTCTTGAATAACCAATGGATCAAAGAAGAAATCAAAAGGATAATTTGAAAATATCTTGAGGTAAAAATTAAAACATAACATAACGAAACTTAAAGAACACAGCTAAAGCAGTACTGAGGGAAGTTTATGGTGAAAAACACCCACATTAAAAAGAAGAAAGATTTTAAATTAAAAAACCTAACTTTACACCTCAAAGAACTAGAAAAAGAACAAACTAAGCCCAAAGTTAGCAGGACGCAAAGATTAGAGGGGAAATTAATGAAATAGAGAAATAGAAAAAATTAAACAAAACTGTTTTTTTTAAAAGCAACAAAATTGATAAACTTTATCTAGATTAATAAAAAAGAGATACTTAAGTAAAATCAGAAACTGTAGAGAAGATATTACAACTGATTCCACAGAAATTAAAGTGAGTATAAGAGGCTACTATGGACAATTGTACACTAATATATTGGATAACCTAGAAAAATCAGATGAATTCCTAGAAACATGCAACCTACCAAGACTGAATCGTAAAGAAATAGAAAATCTGAACAGACCTATAACTAATAAGAAGATTAAAGCATTAACCAAAACCTCCCAACAAAGAAAATCCCAGGAGTAAGTGGCTTCACTGGAGAATTCTATCAAAAATTTAAAGAAAAACTAATGCCAATAATTTCAAGCTCTTCCAAAAATTTGAACGGGAATGAACACTTTCAAACTCGTTTTATGAAGCTACCATAACCTGACACCAAAGCTTGACAATGACACTACAAGAAAACAAAACTCCAGGCCAGTATGCCTGATGAATATAGATGTAAGAATCCTCAAAAAAATACTAGCAAACCGAATTCAAGAGCACATTAAAAGGATGTTGCACAATGACCTAGTGAAATTTATCCCTGGAATGAAATGATGGTTCAACATATAGGAATCAATCAATATGATACACCACATTAACAGGACAAAGGATAAACATCATGTGATCATGTCATTAGATGAAGAAAATATATTTGGTAAAATTCAACACTGTTTCACAATAAAAACATTGAAAAAGTAGGAATAGAAGGAAATTACCTTAATGTAATAATGGCTGTATATGTAAAGCCCATAGCTAACATTATACTCAATAGTGAAAAACTGAAAGCTTTTCCTCTAAGATCAGGAACAAAGCAAGGATGCCCATACTCATTTCTATTCAATATAAGAATGGATGTCCTAGTTAGAGAAATTAGGCAAGAAAAAGAAATTAAAGGCATACAAATCAGAAAGGATGAAATAAAATTATCTCTGTTCATAGATGACATTACGTTATATGTAGAAAACTCTAAGGATTCCACACACAAAGAAACTATTAACTGATAAGCTGTTTCAGTAAAGTTGTAAGATGTAAATCACCATATAAAATCAGTTGAATTTTTTATTGACGTATAGTTGATATACAATATTACATTGGTTTCAAGTATACAGCATGGTGATAAGTCAGGCAGAGAAAGACAAATACCTTATGATTTCACTTATATGTGGAATATAAACAAAACAGAAATAGACTCAGCTGCACTTTTATATACTAACAATGAGCATTCCAAAAAGGAAATTAAGAAAACAATCACACTTAAAGTAGCATTAAAAAGAATAAAATACTTAGGAATAAACTTAACTAAAGAGGTGAAAGACTTGTACACTGAAAACTACAAAATATTGCTGAAAGATATTAAAGAATATATAAATAAATGGAAAGACATCCATGTTCATGGATAGGAAGACTTAATATTGCTAAAGTGTCCTTATTACCCAAGGTGATCTATAGATTCAATGAAATCCCTATCAAAATTCCAATACCATTTTCCACATAAATAGATACAAATAAAAATAAAATTCATATGGAATTATAAAGGACAAGAGCCAAAACAATCTTGAGATACAAGAGGCTGGAGTCCTCACACTTACTGCCTTCAAAACATATTACAAAGATACAGTAATCAGTCAAAACAGCATTGTATTATCATAAGAATATACATATAGATCAGTGGAACAGAATAGAGAATCCAGAAATAAGCCCAAACATATATGGTCAAATGATCTTCCAAAAAGGCGTCAAAACCTCTTAATGGGGAAAAGATAGTCCCTTCAACAAACGTGTTGGGAAAAATGGATATCCACATGTAAAAGACTGAAATTAAACCCTTTCCCTACACAAAAATCAACTCAAAGTGGATTAAAGACTTAAACATAAGGCCTAAGACTAATAAATCCCTAGAAGAAAACGTGGGGGAAAAACTTGATAACATCAGTCATGGCAACAATTTCTTAGATATGACACCAAAGGACACGCAACAAAAGTAGACATGTGGGACACAACAAACTAAAAAGTTTCTGCACAGCAAAGGAAACAATTAGTAAAGTGAAGAGGCCACCTACAGAATGGGAGAAATATTTGCAAACCATATTTCTGATGGGGGGTTAATATCCAAACTATAAACAGAACTCCTATATAATAACAACAAAAACAAATAACCCAGTTTTAAAGATTGGCAAAAGAATTGAATAGACATTTCTCCAAAGAAGACACCCAAATAGTCAACAGGGATATGAAAAGATGTTCAACTTCACTAATCATCAGGAAAATGCAAATTAAAACCCCAGTGAGCTATCATTTCAAACCTGTTAGGATGTGCATTATTGAAAAACAACAACAACTACAAAAACAAAAACAAAAGACCCAGAAAATTTCAAGTGCTGTTGAGAATGTGAAGAACTTGAAACTTATACACAGCTGGTAGCAGTGTAAAATGGTGTAGCTGCCATGAGAAACGGTGTGACTGTTCCTCAAAAAATTAGAACTACCGTTTGATCCAGCAATCCCACTTCTGAGTATTAATCCAAAAGAATTGAATTAATATATTGAAGAAATATTTGTACTACCATGTTCATTGCAGCATTACTCACAATAGCCAAGTGATGGAGATAACCTTAAAAATCCACTGATGGATGAATGGATTAAAAAATGGGGCATATGTATACAATGGAATATCATTCAGCCTTGTAAAAAGGATATGAATCCTGTCATATGCCACAGTATAGATGAAACTTGGGGACTTTATGCTAAGTGGAATAAGCCAGTCACAGAATTACAAATACTGCATGATCACATTTATATGAGGAACCTAAAGCAGTCTAACTCTTAGAAGCAGAAAGTAGATGGCAGTTGTCAGGGTTGGAGAAGAGGGAAATGGGGCGTTGCTGTACAGTGGGTATAAGAGTTTCAGTCATGCAAGGTGTAAAAGTTCTAGAGATCTGCTGTACAACAGTGGACATATAGTTAATACTATACTGCATGCTTAAGGGTTAGTTAAGAAGATAGGTTGGGTGTTATCTGTTTGTTACCATAACAAAAAAATACAGGACAGTTTGTGAGCAGCGTTCTAACAGAGATCTTCCCAGCCAGAAACTTCAGGCTTAAAATTCACTCCTCCCTTGTGTGTCATACCAACAATGCTTAGGATTCTTGCTACTTAGAATCTTGTGCATTACTGCTCAAACAGCTTCAGATAAAATTCCCATATTTCTCATGGGACAATTACTATAATCAGTTCAAGCTGGTCTCTTTACCTCCAGTCTTAGCCACCTTCAATCAATTCTCACTACAACAAGTAAAACGTAAATGTAAAAATGTATATCTTATCTATCTGCCCTGATTGGATAACTTTAATGCCTCTCCATTACCTACCTAGGAAAGAAAACAATTTTTACCCTCATTTCTGGCTGCCACCTACTTCTCCAGTACTATTCATTTCTTGCACCCACTATTCCAACTACACCAAACTATTTCCCTTTTACTTGTGTGGCAACTCATGGTTAACATCACCTCCTAATGAGGGCAAAAGAATTGAATAGACATTTCTCCAAAGAAGACACACAAATTAGTCAACAGGGATATGAAAAGATGTTCAACTTCACTAATCATCAGGAAAATGCAAATTAAAACCCCAGTGAGCTATCATTTCAAACCTGTTAGGATGTGCATTATTGAAAAACAACGACAACAAAAACAAAAACAGAAGACCCAGAAAATTTCAAGTGAAGAACTTGAAACTTAAACTTTCCTAATCCCTTATCCATAGTTCCAAGAAAAAGGTATGTCTTCTTTTTAAAAATATCCCTACTCTATCTTACAATTTTTTCTGTCCATTTACAGCTTTTAATTACACCTGTATCTGTTGATATGTCTGTCTCTCTTACCAGACTGTGAACCTGGTTCTTAGATATTTTGTTCAACATTTCTCCCCCCACCCCCAAATTAGCACAGTGCCTGATGGTTATGAGTGTTTGTCGTATGTATATATGCATATATGAATGAATGAGTAAACAAGTGAATGAATTTCTGAAATAACCAAACTCCAGATAGCTGGCAACATCCCTCACTGCAGGCTTCCATTAATTTGTATATTTTTGAAGTTCAATTTTACTTTAGAAAACAACCTTGTGGTTGTATTTCATACTGTGAAGAGTCATAGAATCTTAAAATTGGAAGGAACCTTAGGGGTTTTATAATTATGGGTTGGAAAGTCCAGCAAATATAATAACCACAACATCCCAGTGGCTTCACATAAGAAAAGTTTACTTTTTGCTGGCACAAAGTCTATTTTTATGTCCAGGTGACTTTCTATGTTAGCGGTTTCACCATCCCCTAGGAACCTTTTCGAATTTTCTGCTGGATCGTCTGCATTTATCTAGGAAATAGAGGGGAGAGGACAGAGGGAAAGAGCAAGAGGAGGAGAGAGGGATCACAAGTGTTTTTAGGTGCCAGAACAGAATGTAGTATGTATTACTTCTAACTGCATTTTATTGTCCAGAGTTCAACTACATAACCAACCTAATTTCAAGGGCCACTACAGAATGTAGAGTGACACATGGCTATGGCTAAGCACTAACAGTCCCCACGACAGTCATCTAGTCAGCCCTGGGAGCATCCCTGAGAGAAGATTGTCTGAAAGGAGTCCTGTGACAGTGGAAAACTTGCTGTCTCCACAAGGCAGTCCATTCAATTCTTACCTGATTCTAGTCACTAGAAAGTTCTTTATTCTGAGCCACAGTCTCCCCCTTACAGCGAAACAGAGTAGATCTGTTTTTCTTCCATTAGGCCCTTCAAATATTTTAATATAGCAGCAGATTCCCCTAGCATCTTGGCCTGTTTAGGATAAACATCTCCAGTTTTTTATAATTTCTTATAGGAACTTGGCACTATTCTGGCCACCCTCTCCTGGACATACCCTCTTTACCTCCAGTCTTGCTCACCTTCAATCATAAGAAAAGTTCACTTCTTGCTGGCCCAAAGTCTATTTTTGACATCTGAAGGATGTCAGTTTACCTCTTAAAATATGAGACCATATACCAAATGCGGCCTAACTCTTGTGCAGAACAGGATTCTGACTTCCTATGATCTGAACACTGTAAAATGAGATCATCTATGTGAAAGTACTTTTCACACTGCAAAGCAGCGGGCGCATGGAAGGTGTCCTTATTATTCTGAATGTAGCTTGAGATTGCAGAGCTTATCCAGCAGCCACATCACACTTGGCCAATATTTTGAACTGGGGTCAGCTAAACCCCAAATCTTTTTCACAGGAATTGCTACATGAAAAGGCCCCATAATCATTTGTTCCAGGGTCAGTGATAAATATGCCCTTCACTTTTTGCCTTAGAGGAAAGAGACTTAATAATGTCTAGATTTCCAGAGCTAACGACCAATTTAAAATTCTTGACAAGTTTTAGGTCCTGTCAACTCACACAATCCACTTTGACCAAAATCAGTGTTGTTGTGTTTTTCCAAAAAAGTATGAATTCAATTAGCTAATAAGCATCTTTTAAATTTTTCTCTGCATGACAACAAATACCTGATTTAAGGCTTCTTTTATCTACTTGTGGCATTGGTATGGGAATAGCCTTAAACATTTGATCTCCTCTTTGGTAGTTAATGGTTTTGTTTTCATTAATTGCTGTCTGTGGTCAAGAACTGCACATTTTCTTATAATTTGCCAACAGTACAAGCAACTTAAGGAAACAGAACCATAAACAGCAGTCTTGAGCTCTCATGATTAGTGTAGTTAAAGCAGAAATATGGAAAAACATACCTTTCCACCTTGATGCTCTCCTTCTCTAGAAATATTCAGGATCATTTACTTCTCAAGCCCATAAATCACAGCCATCTCTGAAATTCAGGATTGGCCGTCCATAATGAAAGGATCAGAATTTTTTTCAATACAGTCATTTTAATCGCTTCGTCTATTTGCACTTCTCCATAGGTAATCTGATGGTCTTTTCAAATATTCAGTTTTTTAAATATGTCCCAATGAATGAATAGGACTACTTCAGTCAGTAATAGGCAAGTATATTATGTGATGTTTAAAGTATATTTACTCTCTTCAGTCTTGCTATACAAGAATTTCCAGTTTTCTAAATAAGAGAAAAAAGAAAGAAATCAACTTCCATATTGGATAGTGAAAAGTACATAGCGGTTTTAACTGAGCCTAAAATCCTCACAATATCTGAGTATTTACCACAAGAATTTAGTGGTGCATCCTATAGGTGGACTGTTTACATTTTACTATGACATACCTTTTTTTTTTTTTACTAAGAAACCCTTAGTCCTACTACATGTACTAATTTCCTTGGTCTGCTATAACAAAATGCCACAAACTGGGTGGCTTAAACAACAGAAATTTATTATCTCACATCTCCTGAGACCAGAAGTCTGATATCAAGGTGTCAGCAGTATTGCTTTGTTCTGGAAGTTTTGAGGAGAATCTGTTTCATGCCTCTCTCCTAGCTCCTAGCGGGTGCCAATAATGCTTGATGTCCCTTGGCTTGTAGATATATCACTCCAATTTTTGTGTGTGTTATCACATTCCATTCTCTCCCTGTCTGAGCTTTTTTCTGTCTCTAAATTTCCCTCTTGTTATAAGAGCACCACTAATTGGATTATAGGCCTCAGCGTTATTCCAGAGAACCTCATCTAATCTCTGCAAAGACCCTATTTCCAGAAAAGGTCACATTCACATGTATCAGGGGTTAGGTACATAAGTTTTTATGGACATAATTTAATCCATAATATCACACCCACTTACATTTTGATATCCATTTGACAGTGAAAATCTAGATGAGAAGTAAAATCTTCAATCTCAAAATGAGAAGTTTATTGCACCTAAACATTTGGAAGCCTGGACATTTGAGTTTTTATATCATTGGTTGCTTCTGGAAAGTTACACTCTTAGACAAGCACATAGGCAAGTCTCATGCACACCTTAAAAGGGAAGCCTTATCTAAAAATTGGCTGTGGCCTCAGTGCTGAATCTTCAAGTCTAGTTTACCAAGTCCAGAAAAGAAAATGCTTGCTTATATAAGAAGCCCCTTTCAAAATTGGGCCTTGAAGTATTGTTTTTTCCTCCCTGCCTTAGGGCCATAAGGGATTACTTATTTTAGCTGTCTCCCTTGACAGAAATATTTCCTCATCACTAGGGAAATTCTGATTTCCTGATATGTTTATAGAGTTTGTATTTATGGAGCAGTATCAGTTTATAGATGAGGAAAAAATGAATAAGAATATTTCATTATAACAACATTGAGGAGAGCAAAATCTGGCCAATTTAATCTTCAAGGTATATGTACATATGATAGAAATGGTATAATAAGCAATACAATTACAGGGTTATATTCTTTTCTAATCTTAGCCCCCAAAATGGTGCAAAAAAGTGGTAACTTGGTATGTGGAGCAAAATAGTTCACATGTATATTGTTTTCCTATAAGCAGATTACAGATAATTATAAATTGAGTTTCTAGTTCATTGCTGTGTAAGTGTGAGATTTGTGTATTGCCTGTATCACTGGGAATTCTTTCAGTCTAAACATATGATACAACATGGACCTTCCTTCTAGCACCTGACCCAGGGCAGTGTGGATGCCCCATGTAGTCAGTGTAGATAATAGGCAATTCAGAGAGTAGATGATGAATAAGTGCTGAATAAATAAATGTAGTATTACTATGGTCCACTAAATACAGGTGTGGCATCCACGTGTGTTGTGATCTCTGGGTCCTTTTAATGCTGGTATGGTCATATGGGATGGTTTCACTTTTGTTCTGTCTAGAACTATAAAATAACCTGCCAACCTCCCTGCCTTAACTGAGAATGGTCTTTCATGTCAATAAACATGACCTTTGCCAATGTATTCTAATTTGCATAGATTTTAATTAGTACTTAATACAAGTAGGTAATTTAAGTGAAGGTCCATTAGATTTAAGTCATTCAACAAAGAGTTATCAGTTGCTAATGATTGTACAGGCACTGTTCTAAACACTGTGGATATAAGATAGATATGGATTCTTTTCTCACTGTGATTATTGCCTAACAGGGGAGCAGAAGTTAAGTAAATTAACCTACTATTTTACATAAATGTAAAATTACAAACTGTGATTGTTATTAATGGGAAGAAGAGAGTTCTATGAGAGAATACCAATTAGATTGTGGATAGGTTAGAGATGCCTGGCTTCAGAGAGTTTAAAAGCTGAGACTTAAAGGATGAGAAGGAGGCACCATGTGAAAATTGAAGAGAATATGTTTCATGAAAAGGGAATTCCATATGTTAAGTTCCCGCAGAAGGGAAAAAGTTAAAAATATTTGAGTGACCTAAATCCGGTATAGTTAGAACATTGTAAGAAGTAAGGATGTCACGAAGTGACATCAGAGAGGTAAGGAGTTGTCACATCATGCAGAACATCATAGGAGAGTTCTAATAAAAGACATCTCATGACACAATTTATATATATATATTTTTTAACTTTCTATTTTGAAATAATTTTAGATTTACAGAAATGTTACAAAAATAGCACAGAGTTCCTATATACCCTTCACCCAGTTTCTTTTAATGAGGACACTACTTAAAAAGATACTGTACTATTTTAGGCAAAAGATGAAGGTTACTCAGACTAAGATATTGGAGGTAAGATAATAGCCCTTCCCTTAAATTAACCTACTATTTCTCAGACACAGTGGTAAGCACTGGAGATGTAGTAGTGAACAAGAAGGATGGTTCCTGTCTTCAAGAAGCTTGCACTTGCAGTCTAGTGGACTTGGTAATGGATTGGATATTGGGCAGTGAGAAAGAGGGTAGTGTCATGAAAATCTCCCAGGTTTCTGCCTTAAACAATTGAATGAATGCAGACGTCATTTATTAAAGTGGGCATTTTAATTATCTATTACTTTATAACAACAGCCCTGTATGTTTAGTGGCTCAAAAACAATTATTTATTTTTTATTATGATGCTGTGGGTAGTTGAGTGTTTCTGTTGCTGTCCATGATTTCAACTGTGGTCATTCATGCAGTTGCATTCAGCTGAGAGCTTGGCTAAACCTGGAACACCCAGCATGTCCTCACTCACATTTCTGAAGCCTTGGTGCTGACCTTTGTCAGAAGCACCTCATTTCTCCAAGTGGCTTCTCTCTTTCCATGTGCTATTTTATTATTCACTCTTCTAGTCTAAACTTATTTATTAGCGACTCTCTTCTAAGACTGGCAGGAGATACCAGCCATCTTAAAAACTAGGCCTGGAATGAACATCACTTTCACCATATTTTGTTAGTCAAAACATGCCACAAGCCCATCCCAAATTCAAGAGGGAGGAAAATTGATTCCTACTCTCAAAAGGAGAAACTACGTGCACTTAATTGTTGCTGGCAATCTGGAAAAATCTGCCACTCTGGAAAAATCTGGAATATTTGGACAATAAATCAGAATATCAAATTTGAGGTTAGAATATTAGAGCTAAGGAGCTCCTAAGAGAGCTTCTGATCCAGTCACATTGTTTTTCACTTGAGGAAACTCAAGCTTAGAGAAGAAAGGTGACATTTTAAGGTCATACAGCTAATTAGTACATCCTATCTGAGGTACAATTACCCCAAGTCAGCGGGTGCTTTTTACACAACATTCCTGCTATCTCTTTGTTTAACACAGTGTGATCTACTCTTACATTTCTTTCTTTCAACGTTTTTTCAAGCTAAGACTTGAAGGAAATGTAACTTGTTTTCCAGGGAACCTCATGGGTTTCTAGTGTCTGTGGAAGAGTAAGTAAACAGAACATCATCTTAGGAAACCAAGAAAGAAATTGGGCTCTGGCTATGTTTTATTTCTTTTGCCTGTTTCCCAAATGGATTCATGTTGTGTCATTTTATTTTGTTCTTACTCTGTCTGTCAAGACAAAGAGTTATTTGAATTTTAATGCCTCATATATTCTGTAAATTACAAATAGCAACACTCAGCTCTACTATTTTGACCTTTTCAACAATGTATAATTTTCAGGGTATGCCATTGTACATCTTCTCTTGTTTACAGCCTCAGTGAACTGTGGAAAAGAGGTGAAATGGCCATCAAATCAAAATACACAATACTGAGAAGGTCAAGATAATATATCACCAGACTATTTTTCAAGGCAAAGATCAAAATCAGGATAAGTCTGTTTTATTATTCCCTCCCTTCCCTCTCTCCCCTACCACATTGAAATAAGGGAAACATCTGATTTAAAAGACTGTGCACATGATGTTGGTGTGGATGGCAGACATGAACAATATAATTAAAGTTGAACTAATGTTTGAGTTCATTTTGAAAGGGAATTTTACAATGTCTGGCCAGCCTCTAGATTCACAAATGGGTTTGGTAGTGCAGCATTTATTGACCCTAGTCTTGAAACTTTCTCAGGGACTGATAATTATCTCAATTTTCTAAAATTTTAATTAAAAATGTAAATTTAATTCTCTTTAATGTTAATATTAAAAAACATTTAGCACATACTTATGAGAAGCACAGGATATCAAATAGAAATGGTAGTACTGGGATACTACAAATGGTAATAATAATTACCTGTTTCATTGGCATTCCCTTTTAGTAGTGGAACCATTTTTACAAATGCAATTTAAGATGAAGCCCAATATGAAAACATGTTGAAGGGAAGCAGTTTTAGTGGAGGAGGAGATCCCTAATGAGGTCCCAGTCTCACTAGGGCCCAGCCACTGCCATTAGATCCCCTAGGGCTTTTGCAGTTTAGACTTGGAAAATAGCTGTTCCATTGCAATGTACTGCCACTGTAAATAGCCACTGACCCTCCACAAAGTTAATTTTCATCATGTTGCCCCCAGGAAGTATGAGACCCAGGAACTCCCTGAATGAAGGAGAACAATTTTTTAAAATTTCATATAGATGCCCATATAGCAACCTTGACAGTACTAGGCCCATGGTTAGATTCTATTTAATATCTGGACTATCTTCAACATTAGCATCTATTTTGGAGATCATACTGCCAAGATTAGCATAAGTAACTTCTGAAACAACCACCAAAGCTAATGGCAGACATAAGCTACAGATGTAGGGTTACATTATTCCCATCACTTGGTGTTAATCACCAAGCCCTTTCTCTCCCATCAAAATTAAAGAAAACCTGTGTTTGAATTTTACATTGCCTCAATACTGCTACTTGCATAACATAAGGTTTACTTCAAGTAGCTAATGTTTGCCAGCTGTAAAAAAAATTTCTCAGTGGATGCTCTTGGGTTTCAGAAATTGGAAAGAATAGTTGTGAGGAATTTAATTTGTGAAATTCAAACACAGGTTTGCTTTAATTTTGATGGGAGAGAAAGAGCTTGGTGATTAACACCAAGTGATGTGAAATCAAAGCAGATCCACAGACCAGTAATTAGCAAATTACATTCCATAAAACAACACTTCTCTAAGCATGTGAAAATAAGGGATATAGTCCTAGTTGTGTCACAAAGAGGCTTGGTGATACTAGGCAAGTAATTTTGCCTCCATAACCCAGATTTTTCTTTCTAATCCATGAAATGTGAATTCATTCACTCATCATTATATATTTATTGAGCACTCTCTGTTTGTTAGATACAATTCTAGGCACTGGGAGACATGACAGTAAATAAGACCAAGTAAGTCCCTGCCCTCATGGAGCTGACATTTCAGTTAGAGAAACAGACAAACATTAGGTAAGCAAACAAATACATAAGATTTTCACAGATTCTCATAAATTATATGAAGGAAAAGGACAAAAGAATATGATACAAACTCTCTGAGGGTACAACTTCAAATGGAGTAATCAAAGAAGACTTCACTGAAGAGGTGACATTTAGACTGAGAGCTGAAGGGAAGGAATGAGTCAACCATAGAAAAAGCTCAAGGAAATTATGCCAAGAAACCAGCCTTTCATTGGCCAATATGAGGATTATAGACTAGGACAATGACTGTGAGCATAAACTACAGATAAGATGAATGGTTTTTATAACTGGGGCTCATTAGTAACCTCTGGCTAAGAGAAAAGTAACAGAATTTTATCATGAGTTAACATATTTGAAAATACACAAATCATGTTTAATTTTATAAAGTAAGACATAAGCACATGTATGTGTGTGTGCTATGACTCTGAGTTCTACTGACAGTAAGCAGTGAGCTAGTAACCAATGAAAAATGTTTCAAAGGGGAAGATCAATGATTAGATATAGTTTGTAGCCACAGAATATATCATTTGGACTGTTATCCAGTTGACTTTATTAGTACCGATCTCTAAACCCAACTGGAACTAGATATCAAAAACCTTAGGATAGTGTTTCCTGCACTTGAGCGAGATACGCTTATAAACAAGAGTTTTATAATTAGCTAAATTTGGGAAAGGTCTCCGGCCATCTCCCCATCGTGGAGTTTTATAGTGAATATTGGTCCATTAAAGTCTCTGCAGTATCACTTGATAAAGACACCTACTGAGTTTTGATTAATCCATCAGTACCTAAACATATTTCACCATGGAATAATTTGTGTGGGAATGTGTATGTGTGTTTGTGTATATTAGTGAGTGCGATGCCTGCATTGGAGTATGTGTGCGTGTTATACCCACCAACATCTCATTGAGTGCAGCTTACGAAACACTAGTAGATCTGAGTTTTGGTAACTTGCATGAAAACCAAATAGATTCTGTCTTTGTAGGACTGAACTTTACCCATGGGGTAGATAGAATAATGTTTCGTACAAAGATGTGCATATCCTAATCCATTAAACTTGTCAGTATGCTATCTTGAATTAATATTGTAGCAGAATGTGGGGAAGTTGGGGTTCCTATGGCCAGGATCCTCACTGAACTTAAATCACCTGATGATATAACTGGCCTGTTGCTAGGCTACCACTTCCACACCTTTAGGCAATAAGCTTTTACTGTGCTATATAGAGAGCTCGGCCCAGTGCTCTGGGCAGAGGCAGAGACACTGGTGCTCGACCTACCCGCCAGGAGAACAAGCCAGGTAATAAACCCTTTCACCCCAAAGAACGTTCTGCTGTCAATTTCTTTGGTTGCATTGAATCCGTAGTGAACTTGCCTGGGGTTGAAACCCATTGGCAAGACAATTGGTGAAGGTCAAGGTCGGCAGGGTTCATTGTTGACCAAGGACAAAGACAAGCTGCCCTTATGGGACAGTGCTTCAGCGGGCTGCCTCTGTGAATGGGGAAACAGTGGATTGTCCCCCAATAGGTATGTGGTCTGAGGTGGTTTGCCTCCTAGAGGACTGGGCCCCACCCCAGGACTGGAGGTAGGTGGAGGTGACACCTGAGGCAGTAGGGGAGGCCCTTGGTATAGTAAGTAGATTCTTTGAGAAGCAGAGTGCCCATGAGGCAGTGGGGACTGTGGGTTGGCTGCTTCTCACAGTATTAAAAAAGTCTACAGAGGAAATGGCGGCATGAGAACACGAGCTGCAAACTTATGTGGATTCCGTGAGGAGGTAAATGGCATTGATGCAACAGGAGGTGGCATGAGAGCACGAGCTGCACACTTTTGTGGAATCCCTGAAGAAAGAGATGGCATTGATACAAGAGCACCAGCAGCAAGGTGCCATTGGAGACGAGACAGCAATGCTGCCAGGTGTTCTGAAGGAGGAAGAGGCCATCAAGGAAAAAGACGAACTCCCGAGGGAAGCACAGGCAGAGGTGGTACAAGAATGTCAGCTGCGAAGCATTGACCTGAAGATAAGAGACCTTCTGAAGACTGAGGTAGCATTGCTGCGAGGTACACTAGAAAAGGTAAAGGTTGTAGCAGAGGAGGCACTCGGGGAAGGGGAGAGAAAGATGCCATCAGCCCCAATAATGGAGGAGCTGGAGAAAGATGAAGGGCTGATGCCAGAGGCAATGGCCCCTCCTGTATTGAAAGCACACCCAGTGGTTGTAAAGAAAATAAAGACCCAGCAGCTGAAGGTTCCCCAAGGAGAAGAGCAGCCCCCTCCCCAGGTCATGGAGCACTCTGTGGTCCACCCCTATACTCAGGCTGAGCTGGTGGATTTGGGCTCCGGGTTTAGGCAGAAGCCCTCAGAGTCAATATCAGCTTGGCTCCTGCGTCTATGGGACTTAGGGGTGGATGGAATTGTTCTGTCAGGGTCAGAGATGGGAAATCTGTCTTCCCTGACAGTGCAGCCTGCCTTGAGGCAGTGATTACAAAATGCACATCAGACCCCAGGGAGTCACTCCCTCCTTGATTGGCTTATGGCTGCCCTTCATGCTGTGTGGCCCAATCCGGGTGATCTACCATCCTCTCCTGTTAGATGGCAGACATATGCTGAACTCCAACAGGTGTTACAAGAGCTAGGCATGAGAAATGCCATCGATAGTCCAGAGAATTATGGCCCAGATGAAGAGATTTTCACTACTGGGATGAGAAGTATTGTACTTCAAATGGCTCTTACATCCCTCTTTGGGTCACTAGTGGTCATTGTTTCGCCTCACTTAGGGCATCCCATAAGCGAGGTGACACGTACAGTAGCAGACTTAGGAGAGGCTGAAGCAATGAGAATCCAGAAAGAAATAAGACCTATTACTCACAAGAAGAATTTACAGGGCCCTATGAAGGTTATGAGGACCCAGATGTGGGTTGATTTAATACGAGCAGGTGTAGATGGAAGGAAATTAGATGGGAAGTCAAATAGGATCTTACTAGAGCTATGGCAACAGCTGAAACCAGAGCAGCAGCTCCAGCCATTAAGACCAAAGAGGCAGAGATCAGAGACAGAGCCACAAGTCCAGCCTGTGTGTTTGCAAGACTTCCTGCTGGAAAGCGAGCCAACCTCATTTGAGCCCACACAGGAAGATGATTGGGGAACATGGTTTGACTAAGAGGAAGGTCAGGGACCAGGGGGGGACCAGAGACCACATGTTGAAATACTTATCCATTGGTCCTCAGTGAACATACAACGTGTCCTGGCTCTGGTGGACACTGGGGCTGAATGTTCACTGATTCATGGTAACCCTGAACGGTTCCCTGGGACCCCCACTATCATAGCTGGATACGGGGGTAAGGCTATCAGAGTGAAAAAAGCCCAAATCCCTTTGGGAATAGGGCTTCTACTCCCAAAAGAGTATACTGTGTATATATCTCCTACCCCTGAGTATATTTTGGGGATTGATATCCTGCAGGGTCTATGGTTGCAGACCACTGCAGGTGAGTTCAGACTGAGAGTACGTGTGGTGAAGACAGTTCTGACGGGACATTCTAGGCACCCACCCATAGCTTTGCCTGTACCTCAGCGGGTGACTAATACCAAACACTACAAACTGCCTGGGGGGCATAAACAGATTGGAGAAACTCTCCAGGAGCTGGAAAAGGTGGGTATTATAAAGCACACCCATAGTCCATTCATTTCCTCAGTGTGGCCAGTAAAAAAACCAGATGGCTCCTGGTGTATGAGCGTGGATTACAGAGAACTGAATAAGGTCATACCTCCTATGCATGCTGCTGTCCCCTCTTTTGCAGGCTTGATGGATACTCTCAGCCATGAACTGGGAACATATCATTATGTGGTAGATCTTGCTAAGGCCTTCTTTTCCATTAACATTGAGCAGGAAAGTCAGGAACAGTTTGCCTTCACGTGGGAAGGATGGCCATGGACTTTCACTGTCCTCCCACAGGGATACCTCCACAGCCCCACCATCTGTCATGGACTTGTAGCTGGGACCTGGCTACATGGGAGAAACCACCAATGGTGCATCTGTACTATTATATTGATGATGTCATGCACACGTCCGATTCTCTTTCAGATCTAGAAGGTGTAGCACCTAGACTGCTGCAACATTTACAGGAGAAAGAATGGGCTGTGAACAGCACCAAGGTTCAGGGACCTGGTTTGTCTGTCAAATTCTTGGTGGTCGTCTGGTCAGGTAAGACCAAAGTGACACCAGAAGCAGTTATAGATAAAGTCCAGGCCTTTCCTACCCCCACAACTGTAGCATTGCTACAGGAGTTTCTGGGTCTTCTAGGCTACTGGAGAGTGTTTATCCCGCCCTTGGCACAAATTCTGAAGCCCTTATACCAGTTGGTACGAAAGGGCGTCATGTGGGACTGGGATGAGACATGTGCATCTGCCTTTACTACAGCAAAACGGGCAGTCAAGGCCATGCGGGCCTTGAGTGTGATAGACCCATCAAGGCCCTGTGAGCTGGTCGTTCATGTCACTGAAGTTGGTTATGGCTGGGGTCTCTGGCAGTGGCTTGAACGAACTCACTGACCCGTTGGATTCTGGTCAAAACTCTGGAAAGGAGCAGAGATACAATAAATTTTGATAGAAAAACAACTGGCTGCCGTGTATCACGCCTTGCTGGCTACAGAACCCATCACTGGAATGGTCCCGATAAAGGTAATAACCACCTATCCCATCTTGGGGTGGGTACGAGACTGGACCCAAAAGCCAAGGAGTGGCGTGGCACAAACGCCCACACTAGCCAAGTGGGCTGCTTACCTACAGCAGCATAGTGCCCTTTCTAGTAGCCTCTTGAGTGAAGAACTCCAACGCGTGTTGGCACCGGTGACATATACTAGTGAAAAGCAGGAAGAACTTGCTTTTGAATCATTAGTAGCAGAGAGTCCCTATCGGGAGGGAAGAGCCCCTATACCCAAAGATGCATGGTACACAGACAGCTCCAGCCGTGGGCAGCCCCCAAAATGGAGGGCCATAGCTTTTCATCCTAAGACTGAGACAATATGGATGGAAGATGGTGAGGGGAAGAGCAGCCAATGGGCAGAATTGCGGGCCGTGTGGCTTGTAATCAGCCAGGAGCCCTCCCCTATAGTTGTCTGCACTGACAGCTGGGCTGTCTATTGGGGCTTGACCCTGTGGCTACCAACCTGGTACCATGCCAACTGCCTGGTTGGTCACTGTTCCCTTTGGGG
Organism: Smutsia gigantea; assembly: GCA_032199065.1. Lineage (NCBI taxonomy): Eukaryota > Metazoa > Chordata > Mammalia > Pholidota > Manidae > Smutsia > Smutsia gigantea. Next base: position 19,910 of record JAVSCE010002237.1, read on the forward strand.
GCAAGAATTGTGGCAAGACTTACGGGCCTGTGGTCAGACTAAAATAATTACAGTATACCATGTGATAGGTCATTTGCCACTGGCATCCCCAGGAAATGATGAAGCAGATAAATTGGCCCAGATATGTTGGTTAGAAGGAAAGCCTGCCGCTGACGTAGCCCAATGCTACATCAGCACTTGTTGCATGCAGGGCAAAAGACAATGTGGGCTGTAGCCTATTGGTGTGGCTTGCCTTTGACCTTTGAAGAAGTTAGTAGAGCCTGGCAGGAGTGTGTCGTGTGCTCCAAAATGGACCTACACCGACTTCCACTGCAATATGGAATAATAGCTAAGGGGTCTATACCCCTCGTCAGGTGGCAGATAGACTATATTGGGCCTCTGCCTGTGTCAGAAGGATATCGGTATGCGATGACCTGTGTGGACACAGCTACTGGACTTCTGGTTGCTTTTCCTACCCGTTGTGCAGACCAGCAGATGACCAAAAGAGGCCTAGAGCATCTCTTTGCTGCCTATGGCCGACCACAGGTAATTGAGTGATCAGGGTACCCATTTTACTGGACATACACTGCAAGAATGGGTGCGACAGCTGGGAATCAAGTGGAAGTTTCATCTGCCATACAGTCCTACCGCAGCAGGCATGATAGAGAGGCACAATGGCTTGTTAAAATCCAGACTAAAGTCACAGACCAATAGTCTGCGGGGATGGTCAGTCCCCTTATGGACCGTGCTACGGCGTTTGAATGAGAGACCCCAAAAGGGAGCCCTGAGCCCCATAGACATGTTAACAAATATGGCTGCCTCCCCTATACAATTGCAAGTGCAAACCAAGGAAAAATCACTGAAGCCATGTTTCGGCCACCACAATAACATCTTGCTGCCAGCACCAACTGCACTGAATCCCGGAGACTCCATTGAGTGACATGGCCTTGGACCTTTCGACACATGGACCAACTATGGCTGGTTCTCTTGGCACCTTGGGGACAAGGCCTGAAAGCTGGCCTCCTGTGTATTCCTGGAATAACAGCAGAGTGGCCACCGAAGGTGACAGTAGTATATCCTAAACGGCCAGAACGTAGGAGCATCTTACCAGGGAGTTTTGTTTTATCATTATGGTCAGTACATGCACCTCCAGTAGCACTATATATAGACCCTTTGGTAACCCCCACGGGGAGAGGAGTAAAAGTATGGTATACTAGACCTGGACGGGACACCCTTCCTGCTACAGTCCTATCACAGGACCACTCTCTTGCATGTATCCTACGTGATGGACAAGATTTGCCTATGTTGGTGCATTAAAACGTGTCTTATCGCCCCTAAAGTCTTTGTGGATTGGGAACTTCCTCTGGCTTGAGGATTATTATAATTTTTGTTACCTGTGTCTTAATTTTTTATTATCTCTAAGTTGTTGTTATCCTCTGCTGCTGTTGTGGAATCTGGTTAGAGAGCTCCAGCTTTCTCGCACAGAGACCATTGCAGAAGATGGAAAGCGTGTAGATTGTAAGGCGAGAATCCTGGAGGGGTGGAATGTGGGGAATATGGGGTTCCTATGGCCAGGATCCTCACTAAACTTAAACCACCTTGTGATGTAACTGGCCTGTTGCTAGGCTACCACTTCCAGACCTTTAGGCAATAAGCTATTATTGTGGTATATATAAAGAGCTCGGCCCAGTGCTCTGCGCAGAGGCAGAGACACCAGTGCTCGACCTACCCCTGGGAAAAAGCCAGGTAATAAACCCTTTCACCCCAAAGAACATTCTGCTGTCAATTTCTTTGGTCGCATTGAATCCATAGCCAAGTTGCCTGGGGCTGAAACCCATTGGCAAGACACGGAAATTATCCTGTATTATCTGGTGGGCCCAATGTCATTACAAGAATCCTTAAAAATGGAAGAAAGTGGCAGAATTGGTCAGAGTGATGTGATGTAATGTGAGATGAACTCCACTCACTGTTGATGTCTTTGAAGATGGAGGAAAAGGGTCCCTAGCCAAGGAATATGACACTGCCAGAAGTTGGAAAAGGTGAGGTAACAGATTGTTCCTTAGAATGTCAAGAAAGGAATGCAATCCTACCAACACCTTGATTTTAGCCCACGTGAGACTACTTGGCTGAAGTTGACCACTCCCACTTAACACTTTCATAGAAAGTGGATGCTAATCAAGATCTAATTGAACTTTACAAGGCATGCAAATTACAGAGATCATTTCAGTTAGCATTTTTATATTTTTCATTGGCTCTGTTTAATCAGCTCTTAATATTTCAGGAACGATCATTGGTTATGTTGGGATAACTGTTTTCCATTGCATCAACTTTGTAGCTCCAGGTTCACAAGGACATCATGAGTATGAATGATATCTATTTGTACTCATTTCATTTCTGCAGAAGGTATTCTTGGGTCCTGCTTCTTGAAAGCTGGAAGGAATTTTCTAGAAAAACTTTACCATAGACTGTTTTGTGCTATCTACATACAGAAAGCTTGTGGACCTAGCCTCAGTAGGGCACGTGCTTTGAGCTGTTTTTCTATTCATAAAGAAGAATTTTTCCTGAACCACCCACCTACCTATGCGTCCTCCATAACAAATAGCCAACATTTCATTGGCCAAGGTCAAAATTACACACTGAGACAATGATTGTGGGAGTGGACTACTGGGAAACTGACTGGCTTTTCTAACAATTGAACCCATGAATTTTGTCTCATTAGTAGTCAGGTGAACTGACAGAAAAAAATTCTTAAGCTTTGAGAATTATTATCTTGGTATCTTCTGTTTAGCACAGTATTGAGCAAAAGGCTCTCTCTTCTTTATACCAAACATCTTGAAATAAACATCCAAATGGATGAGACTCTTAATATCCCATGCTTAACTGAACATATTACAAAAATGTTTTGTGTTTTTAAATTGAATTCCTGTATATTTACATACTGTATACCATATGTATACAAGTCCTTTTTCAGGTGGTTGGCTCCTTCAGTAACAGAGGAACTAAAAATTTAGAGCAGGAGAAAGAAAAATTTTTCTGGGATTATTACATGAGACTATCTTGACCAGTCAGAGAATCTTCTTAGGTAGTGAAAAAGCAAACTAGAAACCTGTGACCCGGAGGAATAGAGGGTGGAATAGCTATGACCTGAATCCCTTGACGTCTGTGTTCTGCCTCACCATCAGGGAGACTGAGCTAGCTTACCTGAAAAAAGTAAACGGGAAAATTTCATATAAACCTGTAAGAATACACCTTTATCCTTGTGACTTGCTATAGTACATGTGACAAGAGCAGATTCTGAGCTGTGCTTTGATTAACAAAAAATCTATTCCTAGAGAAGCTGAGGGGTTGTTGGTAGGGTTTGGAAGTTTCTAAGGTGTAAGAATCTTTCTAAGAGAAGTTCAAAGCCTACATTCCGGGGAATGAGGGGGAATGGATATGAATAAATAGTATAGAAGCTCAGACATTTTCTTTTGAATATGTGATTCAGGGTCTGGGGACAGCTAGTTGAGATTGTTTTCCCCAGCTAGACCATGTTCTCATGAAGTGCATATTGTTTATTTAGACAGCAAATAACCCTGTGGTGATATGACAAGAAGGAACTTTGCTCTTCTTGTTCTATGCAGAGATTTTTCATTTAATCCATTTTTCTGAACTTTCTGGAGTTTTCCAAAGTCACAGTAAGTTATGTAGTTGACTCTGACCACAGCCCTAGTTCACAGGGAAGATTAGCCCATAATTACAAGATGGCTTGACATCTGCAGGAGAAGCCAGGAATCACCCAGGTGTTGGGTATCCAGGATGTCAAAACACCTAGATGTAATGAAAGACTTTTAGGGGGCAGGGAAAGCACCTGCTTGAAAATTGTTTAGTTGACCTTTTTCTTTTGTGTGTTAGTGTGGATAAAGTGAATGTTCCTGTGGCCAGGATTTTCACCTGGCCCTGCTTTACTAGCTCACTACACATATGTGAGCAATATGTTGTTATTGACTGTATATAAAGAGCTCTGCCCAGTACTCTGGGCAACACGGTGGCATGGCTGCAAGGCTGCAGGAAAGCAGAGGCTGGAGTGGTGGCAGCCCCGAGGATGGCTGTGCGTGTAGAGAGGCTAGAGAGGCCCAGAGGACAGCTGTGTGGGCAGAGAGGCCCAGAAGATGGCTGAGCGGGCAGAAGGGCCAAGAGACAGAGACCAGCTTGCTGCGTGCAGACTCTCTCTGAGTGAATGGGATTTTAGTGATTGACCTGCCACCATGGGAATAAAGTTTGGTAAAACCTTTTCACCCCAAGAACATTTTACTGTCATTTTCTTTGGTCACACTGAATCCATAGTGAACTTGCCTGGGGCTGAAACGCACTGGCAAGACAACCACCCATGGTCCTTTTGGTTAACTCATTTGAGTAGAACTGGTTTGAGTACAACCACAATGACCACTTGGTGAAAATGGATCTCCTCAGGCTTGAGGGTTATTATAATTTGTTAGAACTGGTTTGAATATGCAATGGATCTCCTCAGGTTTGAGGGTTATTATAATTTGTTGGAATTTTTGTTATTTGTATATTGTCATAGCCTCTGTTATTATGGAATTTGGTTACAATGCTCCAGCTTTCTCGCACAGGGACCATTGCAGAGGATTGAGGGCACATAGATTGAGAGGAGAGAATCCTGGAGGGGTGGAGTGTGGATAAAATGAAGGTTCCTGTGGCCAGGATTCTCACCTGGCCCTGGTCGGCTGGCTCACTACACAGGTGAGGGCAATGTATCATTATTGACTCTATATAAAGAGCCTTGCCCAGTGCTCTGGGTGACACGGTGGCATGGCTGCAAGGCTGCAGGAGAGTGAGAGCAGAGGCTGGAGTGGTGGCAGCCCCGAGGACAGCTGTGCTGGCCGGCAGGCCCAGAAGGAGAGACCAGTTTGCTGCATGCACATTCTGCATGCAGAGTTCTAGTCACTCCATGACTTGGTACCTAGTTCAGTGGTCCTAAATCTTGTTTGCATATTATAGTCAATGGGAGACTTTAAAAAGTATTGATGTCTTGATCTCACTCCCATAGATTATGATATAGTTTGTCTAGAGTATGGTCTGGATATCAGGATTTTTTTTAAGTTTCGTAGGTAGATCTAATGTAAATCCAAGGTTAAAAACCACTGATATAGTTCATTCACCTGCTGGTCCTATGCTGCCCTTGATATCTCAACATCTCCCCAGTAATCAATTTACTGTTTAATACATCAATACTCCAATGGTTCCCAATGACTAGGTCCCTTTAACTTATTTTTATCCTATCAATCACCTACCTACTAAATTCCACTTAAAACTCAATCGTGTGCTTGATGTGGCCATTGGCAGCTATACAATAGAGATAATGTTTACGATTGGGGGATTATAAGCATCAGCTGAAATTAACACTCAGAGCTTATTTTACAAAGAGCCTAGTATATAGAAAGCATTCAAGTCCATGTTAGCAACTCTGTTTTTGAATGATAAAAATTTGGTGGGTAATAATTAGAGTTTGTTTAAAATCAAAACAAATTCTCACCCATCTTATTTGCCATTCATACACCAGACCTCTCATATGTACACATCTTTCAGAACAGTAAATTTGCCTTGCAAGTACTGAAATTCTCAGAGGAAAATTGGATAGGGGTCTACTTTACTTCTAATGCATGGACAGTCCATCGCCTTTGATATCATAGATAAATGCTAGGGTACTTACTTTATAATTGTTTTATTGCCTGGAGTTTTCAATGAAGCCATAAAAGAAAAAAAAAGATCAAACTAATTGCCTCAAGATGAATATGTAACGCATAAATCTCTTGTTTAATGGATCTAGTAATAGGCCACCTGTTTCCCCTGCCTTCTTCCTAATTCAATATATGAATGACTAGTGTTTTCTGAAATGAACGAACCCAGACTTTGAAGTGCTTTATAATGTAATTTAATGACAGCTCATCTCAATTTTGTACCTTACATAATAAATATATTTTTAGATTTTAAGAAAATATCCATATCTTATCACTTTTATTATACAGTAATCATTGAGATATTCCCTAGATAGAAGTTCCAGGCTTAAAGTCCGTCTGTAGAGGATGAATATGAAATAAGTAGAGGAAAGGAGATAGAGGTAGGTAGTGGTGGGGTACTTGGTTGATTTGTTCAAGACCAATTTCATAACATGCTAGTATAACTGAATTAAAATTCAGTCAGCCTGCTCAGCAATCGGTTCCCACTGACTTCATTATTTAATCTATCACAACATTTAAACACTGTCATACATGATCCTATCCAGATTAATTATAAATTAAGTCTGCATGAACATCTCCACTTTTAACATGTCAGAGATTCCAGCTCCAGTAATTCAGAATTTGTGATGAATCACACTTCTCTGAGAAAACAGGGGGTGCAATTATTTTTGGCAGATTAACTGTGTTAGCAAATGGAAGGAGGTATGTGCAACCCACTTAAAACACATCATTTTCAACAATCTAAGCACTCAGTTGCTATAAATACTAGGTAAGATAATTAGAAATCATAATGACAAGCCCTAAAAAATTGTCATTGTGTTTACAGTAAAGATTTTTTTGAGGCCATTTCATTATTTGCTCTACAAAAACCTATGGAATATATATTTCTCTCTTGTCTCATTATTAGGAAAAATTGCACTTACTTGGAATAGAGACAGTGTTAATTAAAGATTAAAATGTGTGCTTTCTAGTTAGGACTATCTGCAGTTAAATCCTAACTCACTTCTTGGCTGTGTGAACTTTGGCAAGTCACTTAACCTGAATGAGCCTCAGTTTTCTCACCTAATAAAGTGAAAATAAATTAGCTGCCATGATGAGGAATCAAAGAATTTATACATAAAAAGTGCTTAGAACTATGCCTGACACACCTGGTAAGTGCTCAGTAAGTATTAACTATAAGAATATTCATGCTATACAGTATAAACATTGTATGAGTATTTCCCTCTTCGTGTTACCACAAAACAGCTTAAGGTGTGTGGCCCACCTTGCACAAGAGTAAAGACTTGCATGTTCTGATTCCTTCTTACATTTCTACTATTATTTTAAATTTATGTGACTTTGTAAAATCATTTGAACTTCTGTAAACCCTTTCTAAAACAAGATATATATCAGTCAGTGAAATAATCAATAAAATATGAGGCAAAGCTAGCTTAGCTTCAGCTACTATGAAGAATCAAAGGAATGTCTGCTTCAAATGTTGTTGTCATTCAGACTTTTCATTATTTAAATCTATTTTTCTCCACTAATCTGCATTGGTAAAACAATTTAACCCTTTCTTATAAAAGTTTGAAGACATGAAGAAAAGCAAAGAGAATAGTATAACGAACA
>JAVSCE010002239.1:0-47049 GCA_032199065.1 Smutsia gigantea
CAAACTCATATTTCTAAAGGATACCAAGAAATTACAGATTTACTGGTGAGTTTTTCTGAAGTCTCTTGAGTGCTTATGTTAGCAAAACCGTTTTGGAGATAATTATGGCCTCAAATTTGACAAACTTAACAAGAAAAAGTTCTAGTGGCCAATGTCACTCACGAAATTAAAAATGAAACATTAAAGTAATACATAGAATCTAGTGATGCTTTGAAATGAAAATAATACCAAATCCAGGCGGATTTATTTCAGGAATATTGGGATAGCTCAATAAATGGGAATTCACAACACAGCATTCTATACTCTAATGAGAAAGATCATATGAACATTTCAAGAGGTAACAAAAGGCATTTGATAAAATGAACGCACACTCCCTTAAAGAATTAAATAGGAATATAAATAGCGCCCCTTCATGTCCCGTTGCCGCCCATCTTACGCTGAAAGCCAACAGTAACACTCCAGGGTATCGCTGTCCAGAACTTTCTGTGATGATGGAAATGTTCTCTGTGGGTTCTGTCCCATAGCGTCGCCACCAGCCACGTGTGGCTACTGAGCACTTGGCATGTGGCTGCTGTGACTGCAAAACTGAATTTGAAGTATTATTTAATTTGTATTCATTTAAATTTAAAAAGCTACATGGGGCGAGTGGCCATTGTAAAGCAAGGATAGTCCTAGAGGGCATTCCTTTATTCAGGTGGGAGGTAGGGCAATCATGCCCATTTTAACTATGATATTTCAGGGTTTAGCAGTTGCTGATGCCTAAGACATTTTTTATAAACAAAGAATGAAAAAAATTGTTGAAAAGCTGTAACTTCATGTAGATATTATAATTTTCTACCTAGATAATCAAAAGGAGTTACCTTAAAAAAAAATAGTCTTGATTAGGATTATGCAAAGGGGAACAAGAAAAGGTAAATTTACAAAAGTAAATTTACAAATACCATTGATGCCCAATAGTTATATTGACAGTCTGAAAACAGTGAAAAAGTCATGCCATGCACATTAGCAACCAGAAAAAATAAAAACCATCCCTAGATATTAGAGTACATGAAAATCATACAATGCAGCTTATCCAGGAAATGACAGCATACATCTATCAAAGAATATCATACACATACTTTGCGGGGCTTTTCTTCCAGCTTTTCAGGCTAACACTAACCTTCCATGCTAGATGTTTCTCCATCTCAGCTCACTGCGGCAGAACACCTGGATTAAGTACTTATTTTCCATCTCATTTTTATGAGTAAGGAAAGTGAGGCACACGAGGTTAAGTAAAACTGCCCAAGACACAGAGCTACTAACTGGCTGCCCGGGGTGGGGGCAACTCTTTCCAAAGCCAGTACCACGGCATTAAAACATCTGTCTGTGTTTATTCCCTTTCTCTCTTTTTCCCCTCCCACACCTGTCCTGTTTGTTTCAGGTATTTGCACACCTTATATAGGATTTCAGAGGGCATGAAGCCATAAGACCAAAAGAAATTCCTGGTAACTATTGCAAAGATTAGTTGAAAAAATGAGTTTTGAGTTGATGTAGGATATAAATAAGCAGGCCCAGGTCACATATAGGCCAATAGCCAATGTTTACATTGGTTGCTTGGAGCAGGGACCACATGCTCCACGAAAAACAAATAATAATAAAGACATAGAACTCTGAGAGTGATTATTCATATATACACTAGACCCTGCACACCTAAATGAGCATTGGTCCTTGGGAAGAGACATCTTAGAAACTCAAATGTAAATTCTAATTAAGCTAAACTTGTTTAAGAATTTGAAAATCACTCCTTTTATAGTTCCTCCAGAGCCGGTTTACAAGTAACAGTAAAATTAGCTTTACAGTTTTTATGTCAGGAAATAACAATAACAATATTGTGAAAAACAGAAAAATAAAATTTATTAGGAATACTTTACAAAATGATTTTAACTTTAATTCTAGTACTCTGGAAAAGCAGCTTTGAAGAGGATTATGTTAGGAGAGAATATGGAAGTGGTCAAAGGCTTTCATCAAATTCTGAAAGGGGCTTCTAAGTACTTTCATGGGCTTTAAAACTGATACCTTTGGTGCTTTATTACATCTAAGTGTGCCTCAAATCTCAACATTGATTTTGTTTGCTAAAGTGGTACAACTCTAATTCCTCTTCCGTTGGGCGTGGATGATCTTGAAACTGCCTTGCAGCTGTAGAATGCTTTGTGTCCTTAGGAAGAAACAGACTGCAATGGGTTTTTGGGAGGTCCTGAATGGCACTGGGCAGTGGGGCAGGGGTGGGGATAGGACAAGGTGAGGGGTCACCAATGGAGATTTTAACAAGGTCACCAGGCAGGAGTTAGGAGTGAGGGAGGAGAGAGAATGGGGATTACAGAACAAGTAGATGAGAAGAGATACTTTATAATTAACTGAGCTGCAAGAAGCGCTAGTTGGGTGGGGAGGGAAGAGCAAGGCAGATTGGACAGGAAGGAGGAAGAGGAAGAACCTGGGTCAAGAAACTTCACATTAGCCATTTCCCTGCATTGCACACCAAAGGCCACACAACTCAGATGTGTTAAAGCTTTTCCCTAGGAGGCAAGGAGGCACTGTGCTGCCATGTACTGGGGACACAGAATTGGAAACGTACATGGTTCCTTTTCTCCAGAATCTTTAGGATACACATACACATGGAACAGCCAAATGCCATGCAATGGGGTTATTTCTAGGGCAAAGAGATGTGCATACAAAGAGCAGTGGGGTTCACAGAGACGAGCTGAAAGTCTACCTGGGGAGTGAGAGAAGTTTTCACTGAACATGAGTATAAGAAGAGATGCTCTATAATTAACTGAGCTGCAAGAAGGGCTAGTTGGGTGGGGAGGGAAAGCAAGGCAGATTGAAAGGAAAGGGAAAAGGAGAATCTGCAATATGACCAGAAAAGTTCCATAACACCTGGTCTTGCCCTTATGAAGCTAATCATGGAGCCAGTCCCACAGCCATCTAAGCAGAGAACTACAATCAAGTGGTGACCTGCTGGGTGTGTGAGCAGGAAGTGCTGTGCTGGCACATCCTCTAGCGACTGCTTCTGCATGAGCGTGCGAGGAAGCGCCACAGCGCTGAGCACTGAGCTGGCCCTGACAGCGCGGACAAAAGTCTCTCATGTACGGAAGGGAGAAGGCCATTCCAGGCAGATGGGAACATAGAAACACAGTCACAAAAGCATGGATCGGCATGGTCATTTTGCTTGGGGAATAGGAGACCTGGAGTTTGGAAACAGGATCTGAGATTCCATTGTGTTGAAGAACAGGACAGGAGGCAGGAAAGCAAAGTTGGATGGTGTTTTATGAGTCCAGGGTAGAAAAGTTGAGGGCCTAAGTAGAGGCAGTAACAATTAAGATGAAGAGATTGTGTGTTTACGAGAAGGTTCAGCTGTAGAACATATGGGGACTTTCATACAAAAGACCTAGGGGCTTTCTTTCTTTCTTTCTTTCTTTAATTAAGGTATGATTGATATACAATCTTATGAAGGTTTTGCTTAAACAACATTGTGGTTTCAACATGCACCCATATTATCAAGTCTTCACCCCCCACCATACAGTCACTGTCCATGAGCATAGTAAGATGCTACAGAGTCATTATGTGCCTTCTCTGTGACCTACCTATATTGTGATTGTGAATTATAGTGCCCCTTAATCCCCTTCTCCCTCCCTCCACACCCACCCTCCCCCACCCCTCCCCTTTGGTAACCGCTAGTCCCTTCTTGGAGTCTGTGAGTCTGCTGCTGTTTTCTTCATTCAGTTTTGCTTTGTTCTTATATTCCACAAATGAGGGAAATCGTTCAGTACTTAAGACCTGGGGGACTTTCAATGCAATGGATGAGAAAGAGGAGTGGAAGCTGGCTCAGAAGTTTCCGATGTCACAGAAGCCCTCACTGGAATAACAGAGAAAGGAATGGTTTGGGGGTGTGGCAGGTGGAAAAATGGCCCCCAAAGATGTCCATGTCCTCATCCCTAGAAATTGTGGATATGTTACTTAGTTGGCAAAGGGGTTTTTGCAGATGTGATTTCTTCGAGGATCTTGAGACTATTCTGGATTCTGGAGATTGTTCAGGGGGACCTAGTATAATCACAAGGTCTTTCAAGAGAGAGGGAGGCAGGTCAGAGGCAGAGGAGATGTGGTGACAGAAGCAGAGGCGAGAGAGAGACTGATGTGAAGATGCTCGGGTGCTGGCTTTGAAGATGGCAGAAGGGGTCCTGAGCTAAGGAATGCAGGTGACCCTAGAAGATAGAAACGGCAAGGAAGCAAATTCTCCCCTGGAGCCTCTAGAGGAAAGCAGAAATAATGAAACATTTTGGACTTCTTGCCTTGTGTTCAGCCACTAAGTTCGTGGTAATCTGTTAGCATCAATAGGAAACTAATACTGGGGGCAAACAGGGAAATGAAGAATTCGGTTTTACATGTGTTGGAGTGGAGAGCCTGTGAGGCGCCCACCTGGAAGTCCGACCAAAGCTGGAGGAAAACATGTTGAGCTGGGAGTCTGCAGCACAGTGCAAGGCATGGTGATGCCAAGGGGGGTGACGGGTTTTCACAAGGAACAAGAACCAGAAAGTGGCTGGAGTCACACTGTGGAAAACAACAGCCTTGAAGGATTTCACAAAGGCAAAGGGACCAGCAAGAGAAATGAGGTGGAGGTGGGAGGGAACCTGGAGAGGGCTGTGTCAGGAAAGCCTGGGCGCAGTGGTGGAGAGGGAATTGTCAGAAAGTTAGTCTATTCTGAGGCCAGGTGGGAAGGGCGCAGAGAAGAGGGCACTAGTGATGTGGGCAAAAGTAGTTCCAGTAAAGCTGTGGGATTGAAGCCAGATCAGTGGAAGAATGAAAGGGGGAGGTAGGGAAATAGAGACAATGACAGTCTATTATTTCTAGGGGCTTCTCTTGAAAGCTGGGTGAGCAACAGGGTGAAAAGTGGGTGGCTTGAGGAAGAAGTATTTGAGTAGTTGTATATTTGCTAATTTTTGAAGTTGGAGTTATCTGAGTAGTTGTAGGCTGAGGGGTAAAAATATTAAAGTGTAAGAAAGAAGAGGGAATGGTGGATAAAGGCTGGAATCTCTGTAAGCCTCAATTTTAAGAGTCATGATTTTGAGAGAGACCATCTTTATTTATGTGTTTACTATGAACATATAACGAGGCTAGCTCCCAGTAGCCTTTCAAGTGTCCACTAGCTGAGAAAATTAGATGTCTTCCCAATGCTGTGGTTTTCACAACTTCTCTCATTCATTTCTATCCATCACCAGGGCTCTGATGGCGGAAGGGGCGGGGAGGGGTGGAGAACTGAGAGCAGGGATTGTGTGTACATAAATTGCAGGGAGCATCGGAAAGAAGCAAAACACTTAATCCAGACACTTGGTCCTAAATGGAGAGATAAATCTTTTGTTTTGGGAGTTAAACTAAACTAATTGTTGAAACATTAATTTCAGCCAGGGACATATTTTTAAATAGTTTGCAGGAAGAGAAGCAATGAATCTGACCAGACTCAAAGAAACATGGATAAAGGAGGTGACAATGACTTCCTGAATTCCTTTACACCAGCTTGAGTGTACAGTTCAGGCTGGAGATTAAATATTGAAACAGCCTAGATAAGATAGAGAAAAAAAAAAAGAAAAATGTGTTGTACTTGAGTTAATCACAACAACTTTTTAATAACAAGTCTCCTTTAGTCTGTGAACATAAGAGTTTTCAGTGATACAAGAAATAAACAATGCATTTTCCACTTTTGAAAAGTGTAAGGAGTAAGAGTTACATTTGAAAATGAAATTCTTTGTCTGGCATCATGGAAATTTGCCTCAAACACATAATGTATATGCTGTCGTGACAGTGTACGCTGCGGAACAGTGATACCCCTAGTGCAGATGCTGTGATGTGCAGGTTTGTTGAGATAGTCTCAAGATGGTGCACTGCTGTTTGTAGGTTTCAATCTGATAGATATGTTATGGATATTGAACAAGAAGGAAAACCATCACATTCCTCTTAGTGACCTGAGAGTTCCCGGAGCCTTCCCAGGGCATTATATGACATTCTTTTGTGGCTGAAACCCCCAAATATTTCATAACTCTTGTTAAATTCAAAGGTAACTTCACCATTTGCTTTTCTGTGTTTAAAATAGTACCTATCTAATGACTTCCATCAGTAGACCTCCACATATAAATGGCCTTTGGGATGATCTTTCAGGGAATTAGCAATACAGTCTAGTAAGAATGATCACTGTTATCCATTGTTCTCAGAGATATGATTTTGTATATATCAAATAATACATTTTCCTAATATCAAGAGATTCAGTTGTTGTATAAAGATCTCACGGTGTTTCAAGAACCCTAGGCCAATTCTAAGTCTGCAAGCTGTACAGTGCTTTTCCCAGGTGCTTTGCCTCCCTAGAACATTACTCATCTATGCCATCTTACATGCCCGTCTCATGTGCAAATAATCTTCATATGAGTCACTCACTCCACAGGATGTTTTTCTGATGCGTGCAATAATGACTTACAAAGTACACCTTGGAAACAAGAGCCCACTAATATCTTAAAGAAGAACCACACAAATGAATGAAGCTTAAATGTGGGTCTAGGGATGACGAAAAGGGCTGTGCCCGCTCCTCAGCACCAAGTGACTCAGGGGCCTCTTGTGTCCTCTATTTTGGTGAATGCTGTTGCTGCCCTTCCGGTTGCTCAGGACTGAGACCTCAAAGTCATCATTACATCTCTCCTCTTCCTTACACCCCACATCCAATTAGCTGCCCGATCCTGTTGACTCTATGACCCCAACATGTTTGGCATTTGGCCCCTCCTGTCTGCCGCCCTCAGCTCCTTTTGCCTGGATTTTGTCATGGCCTTGGAATTGGTCTCCCCAGCTCTGGCGGGGTCCTTTCCCTGTAACTCCTCTCCACTGCCACCCCATCTCTCTTCCTAGGACTTGGATTATATCATTTCCTTGCCCCAAGGCTATGAAGAATCGCTACTATAAACAGTACGAAGGGCAGGATCCTCAAGGCGATCTTCAAACTACAGCAGTACAGCCAGGGGGGCCCGTGAACCCCTTCGTGTGGTTCATCATGGAGCCATGGAGAGAAACAGGGAGTCTTCATGGACAATCATCTCTAGACACTGCTTTGTTCCTTGTTCTGATTATATTCACTGACACGTGATTATACATTTGATGAATCTACTGCTATAGTTTTCAATTCTGTAAGTTTAATAAATATTTTAATACCCTTTTCTAGTAATTCATTTTTACTCTTGAAAATATATAAATCAGTATAGCACACATTGGAAATCTCAAACGGTGATCATTTGCAAAGCACTGTTGTACAACAGTGCTACACCAAGTGTGGTCCCCGGGCGGGCAGAGTCTGCATCACTTGTTAGAGAAGCAGAATTTCAGGGGCCACTCCAGCCCTACTGACTCACACTCTGGAAGTGGGTCTCAGTGACTGGTGTTTCAACGAGCCCCCACCACCCCAGGTGCTCACAAAGGTTTGAGGTTCACAGATTAACACTCTTTCCACCACTCTCAAAACTCCTGCAGCCTCTGGGGGCTATTCAGCTCCTGAAATGTGACCAGTATGACTGAGAAACTGAATTTTTAATTTTATTTAGTTTAACTTAAATCTTAATAGTCACAGGTGGCTAATAGCTGCCATATTGGACAGCACTGGTCTGTTCCCTATACTATATCCTGAATAGACAGCTACAGTGTCATCTCTGTGCTGTATTTTAGCTTTTCGGTCCACCTAGGGTTATTTGCCTTCCAACCCCAGCACTCACATAGTAATCTACTAAATGTCACTCATCTTTCAATATTTTCACCTCTTCCAAGAAGACCTCCAGGATCTTCCTTATTTAGATGAACTTCCCTCCTTGTTTCCTTTCACAGTGTTTTTCCTAATTCTCTTAGAACTTATTACTCTCTGCTTTGTGCCCAAGTTACTTAGGAATGGGTTCACCCTCCCCCAGATGGAGGGCTGTTGGTTTAATCATCTTTTATCCCATGACAGCACCTACCTAATACTTTGCAAATGAGAGACATTCATCAACTATGTAATTAAATTAAACCTACATGAAACCAGAAAGGAAAGTCTTCAACACCAACAATGCATCCTAGTGTTCTTAGAAGTCCAGACAGATCAAAATGTTAACATCCACAGTTTAGTTTAGAATAGGAAAGATGTTAAAGCCATGGTGAAACATTTGTCACAGGATCAAAATACATTGTTATAAAAATAAACACAGTGCCTGCCTCATCATTTCTTTAGCAGCAGGAAAGCATTTTCCTTTGGCAATCCTCTACCTCCATCAGAATTATTCCTCAACTAAATTTGAGATTAAAAACAGACTTGTAGCTTTTCTTGTCAATGGCACTCCTATTGCAGAAATATGCTCTTGCTGATATAAAAGCAGTTTTCCTATCAATTTCATGAAAGATATTAGACTTCTGATAGACCGATATTTTGCTACAAATAAGAAAAATAAAGTTTATTTTTACAGAAAAGGTAAGGAGAAAACACAATTCATTCTGCTTTATTTTAGAGTCCTATACGTGGTCCTGTTTTTACAAAGCTATAAAATTAAAATACATGAAATTAACCACACCAAACCAAACACTGAAGTGCTTAATAATTAAGCATATTCTGCCATCAATGTAATAAACCTCATTAGGCTTTTATAGGGATTACGTACCCACAGTGACTCACAAATACAGCGCTCCAAAGAACTTACACTTCACAATGCCTTCACACAAAAGGGAATGGGAAATGGATGTTACTTTCCCACAATGGGTAACAGCAGCATTCATATTAGATTTGAAAACCTGAATATCAAATACAATTAACAGTTTTCCATGTGCCTTCATTATGGGAACTCACCAAGTAACCTCCATGCCAACTCCCCTTACAAGTCGTAGTTTCAAAATGTTTAGGTTGTCTGATAGTGCCATGGGGGAAAAGCACACTCTTAAGCAAGCTCCAAGTGTCCACACGTGACACATTTGAATGTTCTTCTCAGTCTGTTCTGAGAAGCTTGGAAAGATGCAGGTTTCTAGGCAATACTTTCTAATTTATTGTGGGCACTTAATTTAGATGAATAATCGGCTGGTGGCCCAAGACAAAATACTATATTTACCTTGAACATAATGGCATTTATAAGAACATAATGGCAAAAAAATTTTAAGACATATGGATAACTGAAAAAAAAGATGTCACAGTATAAAATACATAGTGCTAGTTATGTAAAAAATACAGTAAATATACCTGAAAACATAGAAGAACTTGAATATAAAACTGTTAAAACTGGTTTCCCTTGAGTGAATAAGTAATGGTGGTTGGGGTAATGAAGAATATATTTTTCATAAATCTACTTTGTGTATTTTTGCTAGTTTGAATATTTTATAACAAGGGTGTTTCCATGTACTACTTGTGTAACCAATAGACATAATTATTTTAAGGAAACTTTGAAAAATTTATTCAAAGTAAAGCAAAAGAAATGCATTTTTTTCCCTGACAGAGGATTTTTTTTCCTAAAATGCAGTACAAACAAAAGCAAGTTAAAATATATTTTGGGGGTGGGGCAGGAAACACAATAAAAAAATTAAACAGTGCTCCCTAATGACCTCTGATTAACTCTCACTAATGATAATGAATATTACACAGTACTTTATAGTTTAGAAATTGCACTTTACACTCATTGCCACATTTATTGATTTCATGGTGAGAGAGATTTCACCATCATCATTTTGCAGATGAGGAAACAGAAACTCAGACATGTCAAACCACTTGGCTGATATCAACCAGGCAGTAAGTGGCAGGGCCAGAATTTGACCCAAATTCTGATTCCAAAGTTCAGGTGTCAGTCACCACTTTCCCTCAACTCAAGGATATGCAGCTGAAAGAAACTGATTCACTGACAAATTAGAGAAGTTAAACAATCCAATCTAGACAATTAATGACTTTGTAAAGTTTAGTGGGTTTATTTGAAGCAACTATGTATGAAATAGTAATATTTTATACAGCCTGGGATGTCTCTAATGACTTCCCTCCACACTCTTTCTAGTGATCCTTTTGATTATAAGAACCAGCAGTGAGAGAGAAAGACATGCTCACGGTTGAAGGTCCATTCATTGTTCATTCACTTCTTCCACAAATCTGTATTGATCTCCTAATATGTTGTTTATTCTGTGCATAAGAAATGGGGTCAGGGAGAAGAACGAGGCATCATCTCTGCTTTCAGGGAACCCTAAATCCCTGCAAACATAGATGCAAAAATAACAACCCCATGTGGAAGAAAGAAGAGTGACACCAGAGTATGTTAAGCTGAAATGGTTCTTAACTAGGGGTGACTGTGTCACCAGATGTTCAACAATACTTGGAGACATGTTGGTTGTCACAACTTGTGGGGGTAGCATGCAGTCAGAGGAGACCTGAGATGCTACTAAATATCCTATACTGCACAGGACAGCCTCCATGGCACAGAAATATCTCACCTGAAATGCTAATAGGGGCACGGCTTAGAAATCCTTTGTTAAGGTGTATCACTCTTTTCAGATTTTAAATGAGGAAATTTATACTGGCTAAATTGGAGGAGTTTACAATTCCATGATAATGGGTGGATTAAAAGTGTAAATGATCTACTCTTGAATAATTGCTTTAATCCGATTTTTAATCTGTCTGTGAGATTAAGGCAAAATATAACTTTTCTACAAGTGGGCTAATAATACATAATCAGGAAGGGTGGGGGATACTGCGTTTTAGGGGATTGCATTCCCCTTCCTCTGCCCCACCCTTGGCCGGGCACCATCGTCTCTCCCCCCTGGACTTGCAGCACGCCGGGACCCGGTCGCCTCTTGTTCAGCCCTCCTAACAAACCCCCACTACACTGGGCGCAGCATCCGACCTTGCTCACCACCTGCCAGGGGCCTGTGACCTGGACCCTGCCCACCTCACACCCTCACTCGGCTTTAGCCAAGATTATCCCTAAGTTCTTCTCCCAAGTCACAGGCTTCACACAGTCTGTTTCCTCTAACTGGAGGCCTCCTCCCCCCACCGCTAAGTCATCATGTTTCATATCATGCCCTAGGAAAGGCCTCCCTAACTTCTCATTTCCTTTCATTCCTCTGCTTCCTTATCCTTTCTCTACCCTTCTCTGCCCTGCTCTGTGCCCCGGACCCCCCTGTGTTTGTTTAACTTAAGTACCCTTGCTAGCTGACTCCAAGCATTGGTAA
The DNA here is from genome assembly GCA_032199065.1 of Smutsia gigantea. NCBI lineage: Eukaryota > Metazoa > Chordata > Mammalia > Pholidota > Manidae > Smutsia > Smutsia gigantea. The sequence goes on from JAVSCE010002239.1 coordinate 11,224, forward strand.
GAGAGCTGAGGACTAGAGGAGATGGACATCCAGGTATTTCCACCCTGTTTCCTACTTGGGTGCCATTCCGGGAGAGGCTTCCTCCTCCTAGCACCAGCGCTCCAGCTCTCATCTAGCCCGGGTGTCACGGCCTGTCCCTTTGTGCCTCCAGCTGCTGCTAGTCTCCGGTTATGTTGGTATCTCTCCAGTGTCCCCTTAATCCCACCCCATTTCTGGAAGTAGCCCCCTCCTTAAGGCACTTTCACCTGAACCATCTGAAGTGAATTTTGTTTCTGGCCAGGACTTTGACATTGACATTCACACTCCTCAGTCTAAATCAATAGAGATTCTTTGTATTATTCTTTGTATAGATTCTTCCACAGTCCCCAGTCATTTTTCCTCTGAGCTCTTATCATAATTTATAAATGTGTGTTTATGTGTGTTTGTATTTTGATTCTTTGTGTAACATCTGTCACCTGACCCAGCATAATTATATGTTCCATAGGGATCATGGCTGTTTGGTTAATGACAGTTGAATGGATGGATTAAAGGGCAGGTGATTTCATTGTGGAGAATAGAAACCTGAATTTTTCATGAAATAAATTATTATTTAAAAAATATTAATATAAGGAACTTACGGATGAATCAAACAACACACATGAAGGATGATTCTTAAAGCTTTAAGTGCACACATGCATTCGACTGACATTTGCTCAGCACCTTGCCAGTACCACATTCTTCAATAGGCATTGGGAATAGAGGCATGAAAAGGAAAGTCTCCTTTGTCACAGGCTCATAGACCAATGTATAGAAATGCATAGATAACAGGGCATATGAGAAACTTGAGCCAGAGGCATGATAGGGTCAAGTTAAAGATGGTTATCCAAGGGGGAAGACTTACAAGGGAGGCATCTGGACATTTAAAAAAATTAAATGAGAACATGTTTCAATTTTGTTCAGAAAACATGATGGCTAACATGACTATCAATTCTTTGTTGTCCCTCAAATTCTGGGAGAAAAGGAAAGAAGCAACATCCATGCGAAATAAGTTGCTTTGATGTAATGTCTCAGCCCAGCAAAAAGGATCCAGTTGGAGCTGGCAGGCAAGGACGTAATGACATGAAGATTGCTACAGGACTCCAGACGTGCGGGTCCTGCTCATACTGGGGGCGCAAGGGGTGCAGCCACGGAAGCCGTCAGCTAGAGTTCCTGAGAAACCTGCATTTTCTGCGTTCAGGGAGGTTTAAGTCATTTCCCCGCTGTCAAGTTTGACACACGTGTGTGCCCCTGGGTGGTATGTATGAATGTGTGTGATTACAATATAATATTTATAATCCTCAAGGTAACAGTTATGTTCACCAACATTCTTTCTGTCTTGAAATATTAAGAAATATCCTAACCTCTTTTTTCATTGAAATAACATTTTTTCTACCCTCCTGTGTAGAGGAAAACAGTTATTTCAACAAATGCTTTTATCATCTTCATGATTTTGTTCATGAGTTTCCCCAGTCCAGAGGTCATGATGAGTCACAAATCATTCTGATTAGGACCAAACCCTGAGTCCTGTCCTCAGTCAGACATGAGACCAGGGATCGGCAAACTTGCCATAAAGGCCAACTAGCAAATATTGAATAAGGTCTCTCTTGCAACAACTCAACATTATTATCATCACATGAAAACAGCCACAGGCAATACGTAGATGCATGGACACAGCAACGTTCCAATCAAACTTCGGCTACAAAAATAGATGGCAAGCCAGATTTGGCCTGTGGGCTATAGTTTGCCAGCCCTGCATCAGAGTTTAGAGAAAGAAAGGCAAAGAAAGGGACAAGGGAGACAGCTCCAAAACAAGTGGGAAAAAATAAATTTGTTGATGGGAACACTGCAGTGGTACTGAAAGGAGAATATTCTAGTTGTAAGATACACTAAGGTAATGACAATGAATCAATAAACTCTGGCTAAGTGGACAAATATCTGCCTGTGATACAATAAAAATTATTGGTAGAATTTCCTACCAACTATAAGTACTATGCAAAAAAATCCTACTTTGAAAGATATAGTAAATATTTAGCTCAGAAATAGGAGCTAACTTTAACATGGATGAGCCTCATGAAACCATTATGCTGAATGAAAGAAACCCAAAACAAAGTGGCATCTGGTTGCACTCAGATGAGATGCCCGGAAGAGGCAAGGCTGCAGAGACAGGAAGGAGGCTAGTGGTGGCTGGGGGCGGGGGAGGCGGAACGGGGAGTGACTGCTCAGGGGCACAGGGTTTCTTCTTGGACTGATGAAAATTTCCTGGAATTCGACAGTGGTGATGGTGGCACAACTTTGTAAATATGCTAGGAACCACTGGTTTGTACACTTTAAAAGGGTGAATTTTATGGCATATGAATTCTACTTCAATTTTTAAAAAGGGAGTAGGACATTCTCATATAATGCTTCCATCTTTCTGGAAGGCAAACTGAAGCAATATTTATTAAAAGTCCTACAAATATGGGACACAAAAGAAAAAAAGGAGCTAAGATGTGGAAACTGAAGAGCAGAATAAATAAATAAATAAATAATGTCATTAAGTAGGATAGTCCCATATCCATCAATTTGAACACAAAAGGGGCTCCATCCTGTCCCGAGAGCAGTTAAAAGGTAATACTTTACCTCTCCAAATCCCTGGGAAATGGCCATAGATACTTGGTCGTTTTATAGACGCTAATAACAGATTTTCCTGGACACAAATGGTTTGCTGGGCACTGGGCTAGGAGCTTTTCATACTCTGTGGATCCATTCCACAGTTCTGCAGACTATGCATTATAAATCCCATTTCACAGACCAGCAAACTGACTGTCAAAGGCCATGGTCTTTCCCCCATCCTCCTGATCTCCCAGATCTCTTGTGGCTGGTGCCTCGGGCAGGAGGTGGTTGTCAGCCTGCACCTCTGTGCTCTGACCCTGACTGCTCCTCCGCTGTGTTCTTTCCCAGGGAAGCGGGTGCATGAGACGCTGCAAACAAGTTCACAATCTCACCTTCTGGGTTTCAGCAACAGCCTCCTAACTGGTCTCCCTGCTCCTTCTCTGGCCCACAACTGCCACAGGGAACTATTTAAAACTTCAGTCAGCTCATGTATCCTGCCCCCCACCCCCAACTCTGCTCAAAAGCTCAGGCTCCTCCTCTGGATTTAGAAGGGCCTAGATGCTCTGGTTCACTGGCTAGCGCATGCGCTGCCTCGCCCTTCTCACACTGGCCTCTGGGCCTTCCTTCACATGAAGCCTTGGAGGCCTGCCCTAGCTGCTCCAGCTGCCTGGAATCTCCTTCACATGGCTGACTGCGCATTCAGGTCACCTCCCACCGATATTGTCCTTGTATTGTTCTAAAGCAGCAGCGATTCACTCTATTTTAATCCTCTGCAAAGCCTTTAACATCTGGTATTTCCCCTTCCATTTCCCACTGCCCTTCCCCTTCCCTCCCTCCCTCCCTCCTTCCCTTTCTTGTTTCCATCCTTCCTTCCTTCCTTCCTCCTTTCTTCTTTCCTCCCTCCCTTTCTCCTCTCCCTTCCTCTTCTCCCTCCACTAGAATATAAGCCCTATGAGAACAGGAACCTGTGCTGTCCACCGAAAGACTGCCTGCCCGTGGGCCACGTTAGGCACTCAAAAGATTGATTGAAAGAGTGAATGAATGTGGCTGAAATTTGGCAGAGGTCCTGTGTTTAGCTAAATGATTAAAAGTCTTAATCCCATAGTACATAGTCTTGGTTCTACAGAGGGCTAACCAATAAATGGGAGTTCTAATGACCACCAACTTCAGAAGGTCCTAACCAATACCAACCATTCACTACTGCCCCTACCCGCAGGTTCCATGTCTGAGACAAGTTTCTGCCTGGAGAGCATTTTTATTACCTACTCATAAAGCTCTGAGTCATGTGGTTTACAGGGCAAGTGCTAATGCAGTCATAATTATATTGGTGTGAACACATTGTCATAGAAATGTAGCAAACATAGACACAGGCACTTAAGAGAAACCAGCTGCTCCCAAGACAAGATCAACCATCACACAAAATGCAGTCAGCAGGCACACAGCTCAGGAACTTGAACTGAGTGACCGAACGCGATAGTCTCTATAAATCAGAGTAAACTGACAGTTTGCGCCAGCACCTCAGAGTAACCAACTCACTGCCCAGAGAGCAGTGCATTTTGGGGAAATCTGTAATTAAGACGTAGATACCCCCTTCCCCAAAATGGTGACAGCCATTCATTTTGTTTAATTAACCCAAGCACAAAATAAGTGTAAATTTCAGTCTGTGGGTGATTTCCTTTCTTTTCTCTTTGGAAGCAGATCAAGAAACAAGAAGGGACACGACTTGATCACAAATTCAGCACTTACCTAGTTCTCTCTTTTCCTTTTTTAATCTTTGAAATAACAGTTGATCCATTAAGAGACTCGAAGGTGAAACATGTCAAGCCTTTGACCTTTTCTTAATTCACACACATACCAAGCCAATGAAAACATACCCACCCGCCCCCTCCATCTCTCCATGATTAGTACTCTCCAGGAACTGTGATGATCGTACAACAAGGCTTCTCCGCCTAGGCGCTGCCGACATTGTGGATCAGAGAATTCTCTGTGGTGAGGGCTGCCCCGGGCCCTGTCCAGTGTTTATTAGCAGCCTCCCTAGCCACCACCCATGAGATGCCAGGAGCACCTACCCCTCAGCTGCGACAACGTCAGATGCGTCTGGACATTGCCACGTGTTCCCTGGAGGGCAAAATCACCCCCGATTGAAAATCACTGTTCAAGGCACTGTGCATAAAAAACTAGAAGAGAGAAAATCAGCAAATACTCTCTAATTACTTTCCTCTTTCGACACAGGCTGACACGTTTGATTTGTGGGACATTGCAAATTCATCAACCCGGAGCGTACATGCATTGCTGCTCCATCATTTGTTGCTGTGTTTGGGCTGTGGATGTTGTCCAGCATCTTACTAAAGGGTCAGAGGGCCAAGACTGCACTCGTAGGAAGACTCTCTGAAATTCAGTGCAGAATTTTATGCCTTCATCACAAGCTGTATGCCAAGATCACACTTTTTAAAAACAACCAGGGCCTGTAAATGCCTCTGAGACTCAGCAATAATTGCAGTTGGTAGAAGGATCTTAAAACTGGTTTCAAACCAGACATTTAAAGATCATATTTGTACGAAGAGCTCTTCAAAGGGAAAGAAGAGAGCTGGTTTTAGTTTGAAACCAATGAAAAAACAAGTCGTTTGTCTCTGCCTTTTACTAAAATAACTAACCTCTCTTAATGACGACGTATTTAGATTAACAACAGAAACAGCAAAATTAGCCCTGGTATCAGCCTAACAAGATTTGACAATTCTGAAAAGGCCATTAATCAGCAAACAATCTATAAAGACAACCTAAAAAAAATGTGTTCCAGCTGCCTCATTGCCTTGTGTTGGTTATAAGGCAAGAGTAAATCCTCCAAGTCTAAATTTCACTACCCATAAAACTTCTTATCTGCCTTACTCGGTAAAAGCTATCAACCAAATCTCTACACACTTTTTTTTTTTTCCCATGGAGCAATGAAGCTGTACTTTTCCTCACTACAACGCATTAGGTGGGAAGGAAGAAAAAGCAAGAAATCTAATGTAAATCTTCATCAGACTTCTCATATAAAGTTGACATGGATTTAGAAAAAGCTTTCTTCAGGGTTTTCATAAACTTTTTTATTTGCCCAGGAATAATTTATTCAGATTGGAAAAGTGTATTTTAAAAGCAGCAGGTAATCGCACATGGGTTGTTTCACATTACACAGGGAGCTGACCGATGCCACGTCCCTATGGCAGTCTCTTGTGATTTTGTTTGCTTTCCTGATTTTCTTGTATGATATTTTATGGTTTTTGATTTAGCACCAGCTGCATTTGGCATGAATGGTATAATTGCTTTAAAAAGCTGTTTACAGAGAGATGAAAAGTTGATTAGTATGATTTTTTATCTTTTTTCTTCTGATGGGTTAATGATTTGCTTTGTCCAAGCCCCACATTTTTGTTGGAGCTGAAGAGAAAAATATTTGACATAGTCCATCTCAATCTAACCTGTGGTTTTGCTTTAAGCCCTCTATGAGGAGCTTGCATCTTGTGATCTATTCAATACCTTGCTTTTCTTATTAACAAAACCAAAACTAGGCCATGTTCAGAGTGATCAGCTGGAAAGACTGTGGCTCATCAAAGAAGGCAGGCGGGGACCCAGCATTCTTCTCTAAGAACAGTCCGGCTCACCACGGAAGCAGAGGGCGGACTGTGGGGAAAGACTGGGCCACAGTCTAAATCTTGATTAGAGGCCTTTTGAACTTTTATTAATGACAATTCAAACACCCTTCCTTTCTAAGCTCTCCCATCAATGAACTCAACAGCTGTTTGGGGGGCATACTGGCCTTGTGGATTCAGTTTAGGAGGAGTATAAATGCTCCCAAATAAACTTCATGCAATTTCTAAAATAACTGATCCATAAGGATGAGCATCTTGTTTTAAGTCAAGGAACTCAGTGGTTTGAATACTACCTGAATAAAGTATGCTCTTGTTTCCCTTCTCGTCCCCCTGTTCAATGTAGATACATCTATTGATATATGTTCTTTGTAAAAATTTGGTTGCTGATTTTAACCTAACATGTATCCATTCTGATTAACAGTGGTCCATTCTGACTACTACACAGTGAATGTATTATGGGCCAGACAGTCACTGTATTCTGTCTTCTATTTTCAGGTGTGAAATACTAACTATTTAAGAATTATGAGGACACTTGGAGTCATATTTAGTGTGGGGCCCAATAAAGCAGGCCTGTGCTGCAGAGCATTCCTCTCCAGCTTGCTGAGCCACTCACAGAGCAATTCGTGGGAGTTTCATTCGTGGTCCATTTGTGGTTGTCAGTGCCAATATCAGCTCCCTTTATGAAAAGAGCCAGACTGACCACCACCAGAACAGAAACCCTGACATGAGCGCTACTACATGTATTATTTTAGTCAGTCCTCCATTCACCTTATGAGGTAGGTGTCATTTCCCTCACTTTCCTGAGAGTTGAAGTGATTTGTCAGGTCATGTAGCCAGCAAGGGGCTGGGGCAGGCCTCGAAGCCAGCTCCATGCAGCACGGAGTCAGTGCTTCCCCCTCCACCTCGAAGAGGAAGCCATTGCCCTGTGGTGGAGAGCTGCCGGCTCCCATCATGAGAGCATGGTGAATGGAGCCTCTGATGCCGTGGTGCCAAGTCAGATGTGTGTTTGACAGGGTACTGAAGCATTGAGGGCGTCAGCACCAGTCAGCAGTAGTTCCTGTACGTTACTTCCTGTCTGAGACAAACAAATGTGCGAAAGCTCATCCTTGACGTATCGCTACTCTTAAAAATCTCACCAGTGCCATCTAGTCAATCCTGCTTCCTTCTCCAGCCTTTGCCAATCGGCTGCTCCTTATTCTGCCAACTCTTTAAATGGACAAAGAGCAGGCACTGAGTAAGGGGTTGGCCTTCCAAAGCACTTACAAGTACAGTAACAGCACAAGCTGGAGCACTGTGTTCTGAAAGAGTGGTTGTGTTGTTACGGATGCCCAGACCATAGCGAGTGTGGCGAGGTGTGGCATTTCCCTGATGGGGCCTTGTGAGCTGTGGCTGTGACCTGTAGAATTCCTTAGAGTCTCCTTTTAGAGAAATTTTCTCTGTAGCTCCCTTCCCCATGATGGGTCCCTACAGGATCCTTCTCTCTGCTCTGCTCCCTACTAAGTTCACATCTTTGCTTTGTCACCTTGCATCAAAACATTTCCTGACTACTCTGCCTTGCCCATAGGACTTGGGGCCCCTCAAAAGATCTGTGGTTCATGACTTTGGGTTGCCTAAGGATCTAGCAACTGTGCCTGGCACACGCTGATGCTCCCCGCCCCTCCTGTCCCCACTTCTCCTATTTTGGTTTATATCCTCATCTGAATTCTTTAAATTTCATTGATTCAAGTACCTACCCAGCTTTCCAAAAGCCACTTACCACTTTGACTCCTCACTCCACTTCGCTTCCATTATTGAATTATCTTCCCCTAGATTTCTGATGCAAGTCAGATAGGTGAAGAAGAAACATTGCCGGCTTTGAAGTCACTAGCCGGTTATGTGGCAAGGGATCTCTTTAACTGCCCTGAGCTTGTCAGGGTCCTCATTTGCATTTCTACAGAGAGAGTTGAGTGGAGGGACAAGGGAGGGAAGGAAGGAAGGAAAAGAAGAAAAGGTAAGGAAGTAATGAAAGAAAAAAGCACGTTTGGTCGTTGTACTACTTTTAGAGGCTGTATTTTGTGAGCATCTGGCCTTTAGTGGTCATTTTATTAGATGGCAGCCTCCGTTTTTGTGTTCCTGAGTCTAGCTGTGAATAAATACTCTGGGACCAAGCAGAAGACTCACCCTATATTAGAGGGTAAGAAGATGTGTCTTTGATGTTTTTGTCACCCTGATGGTATTTCTGCGTGAATATTCTTCTTGTTACATTGCATTGGAATTTTTATTTATAAAGTGAATTCATGTTACATTTAGTTCTTAACTGGTGTTAGGATCAACCTTCTAAAATGCCTAATATCAGCAGCACTGAGTTGAGGCCGTGAGATCAGCCCTCTCACCCGCCAGGCCGCCATTACTAATATTACTGTGATACGGGAGTCTCTCCCTTGGTTTCTGCAAACAGCTCTTTAATGTGAATTTTACTTGTCTTTCTTCCTTTCCTCCTGTACCCCTCAAGTGAATATTTGTGAAGAATAATGGACAAGCAGACTCAAACGTCTAATCACACAATAAGTCCTCAAAAAATTGTTTTAAAGAGAATTGTATAGAGTTTGGGCAAAATGGTAAGTTATTGACCAGCATACAGAATACAGTGAGAGACAGCAAATACTGTAGAGTTTATAGGAACCTTCGATTTCTAATCGTGCATATAGGTCATGATATGAAAGTAGCAGAAAAAATCTTATGACATAAGGTCAGAATTGAATCCCTTGGGTTATTTTACAAAAATACCAGGATTGGAAACCATCATTATCAAAAAGCAGTCATTAGTGAATTAATATGTGGTTCCAGTAAGATATTATAAAAATCATGACAACTCAACATACTTCCAGAACTTCCAGGATGTTTAGGGTGGGGTTGAGATACCAAAGAGACTGATTAAAGTCTCATTTATAGCCATGAGAGAGGTGAAGAGATAGCAACATGCAATGAACACTTCTACCCACCATATGGGAGGCCAGGAGGTACTTTTTCTACACCATCACAACTGTTAAGCAAAGTCGGTATTTTTATCCCCATATTTCCCAAAGAGAAATTGAGACCTAAGAAAGTCCAGAAACTCTACCAAAGTCCTTTGACTCATTAGAAGTGGCTAAGCTGGGATTTAAACTGATTTTTGGCTCTAGAAGACTTTCTGATGAGCCAGGCACAACAGGTTCCTAATTAATGATGTTCTTCAAGCCACTGTAAGTACTGTGGTAGGCACCTCTAAGATGGTCTCCAGTAGTCCCTACCTCCTGGTATTTATGACTTGATATTTACCTCTCCTAAGTAACTTGCTTCTAACTAATAGAATATGGCAACATTGAGAGGAAGCCATGCCCGTGATTGGTCAAAAAGAGATTGTGATCTCCATCTTGCTAGCTCACTCTCTCCCTAGCTTGCTTTGATGAGCAAGCTAAAATGTTGGAGAGGCCTGTGTGGCAAGGAACTGAGGGAGGCCTCTGGCCAATAACCAGAAAGGAAATAAAGTCTTCAGTCCCATAGTCTTCAATGAAGCAAATCTTGCCAATAACACATGAGTGAGATTGGGAACCATATTCTTCCTTAGTCAAGCCTCGAGTCAGCCTCAGTGGAAACATTGATCACAGCCTTGTAAAGCCCTAAGCAGAAGACCCAACTAAGCTATATACCTGGATTCCTGACCCACAAAACCGGTGAGATAATAAGTGTGTACTGTTGTAAGCCTCCAAGCTCTGGGGTAATTCGTTAAGCAGTAGTAGATCACTAACACAAGGGTCTCACCAAAAGGCCAAATAAAACCAACTGGCTTTCCACAAGTAGCCATCAGTTTGAGACCCGTGGAAGACAATGATACTTCCACAACTCCCTGGTCATATCATATCTAGAAAATAAGCTAAAAACAATAGAGTGAACACATTGCCCCTTGGGTGTAATACCTTTGCTTAAATTCTGTGCCAAAAGCATAACACAGAAAGAGTGCAACCACCAGGCAGAAAAGTGGTCAACTAATACATAGATGTAATAAATTAATATAAATGAACAAAGAACAAGTACACACTGAGTGACAGGAGTTTTAGAAATCTCTTGATTTAACCAGGCTGGAGTTACAGAGAATTCCAACCTAAATTGAGATCTAAAACTAGGGGATGGCTGAGTCATCCCCTCTGTAATCTTTTTTGGTCTCCCTGCTGGTTAGGCTAGCCCTGTTTGGCTTAGCTTCATCATCAGGGAACAGTCCTTTGGATTAGAAAGTTTCCCTCTTTTACAGAGCCTTTATTTTTTAGTAAATGGATAGTCAAGACTCAAATTAAAAAAATATCTGGCTCAATTACTTTTAGCAGTAAGAGAAATTATGTTACTTCCCTTGGCTTTAAAAATTAACCAAAGCACATTTGGAATGTAAAAAATTCCTCCTATTTGCTTGATTTTGTTTCTCTCTTCATTTATAGACTGGCCTTTATGTTCAATATCAGTTTTTGTATAAATATTAGAAGTGACAATATATGTTTGATGATTTCCTTACTAATGGGAAACCACACTTCTAAACTTTATTGACAAAATGCAGAAATTTATAACTTTCTGTTCTGAGGTCAACACTTACTCATTATATTAAGTTATATTTCATCAGCACCATTTCTTAGTCCTCAGAACACAGCTTTTGGGGTTAAGAAGCCCTGAGTTTGAATTCTGGCCAATTGGCTTCCTAACCAGGAAGCCTTAACATCTATGACCTGCAGTTTTATAATCTGTAAATGGGAATAGATACTCAGTCCTTGAGGTGGAGGTTTCCATATAAATGAAATGACATAATATAAGTAAAATGTTTACATTATGCTTGGCACATAATAACTAGCCGTTACTATATTTTAAAGATTTTATCTTTGGTTTTCTGCAGTTTGAAGATGATATGGCTAAGTGTACAGCTGTTATTTATCCTACTTGGTGTTCTATGAACTTCCTGCACTCATGCTTTGGTTTCTGTCATTAATTTTAGAAAATTCTCAGCCATTATTACTTCAATTATTTTTTCTGCTCTTTTCTTTCTTTTTCTGGTATTCCCATTATGTGTATATGTCTTTAAAGTCTCATAGTTTTTGGATAGTCTTTTCTTTTTTTTTTCATTTTTCTTTTTCCTCTTTGTATTTCAGTTTTGTACGTTTCCATTGGCATATCTTTCAGCTCACTGATTCTTTCCTTGGTCATGTATAGTTTACTAATGAGCCCATTAAAAGCATTCAAAAAATACTGATTATAGTATTTTTGATTTTCAGCATTGTTTTTATTCTTTCCCAGTTTCCATTTTCTGCTTATGTTACCCATATATTCATGCATGTTGCCCATTTTTTTTCCATTAGGGTCTTAGCATATTAGTCATATTTATTTTAAATTCCTGGTCTGGTAATTCCAAAATCTCTATTGTATCTGAGTCTGGTTGTGATACTTGCTTTGTCTCTTCAGAATGTGGTTTTTCTTGTCTTTTAGTTTCCTTGCCTTTTAGTTGCCTTATACTTAATTGTTTTGTTGAATGTTGGACATGGTATATTGGGTAAAAGTAACTAAGATTGACAGGTTTTATGTTGATCTGGCCAGGAGTCATGCAGTGTTTACTGTTTGTTGTAGCTGTAGGTACCAGAGACTTCAAGTATTTCCTCAGGTATCCTTGCTTTGTTTTTGTTTTTCCCTCCTGTTGTCTTTTTGTTTCCCTAAAATGCCTTCTTAAATAGAGTCTGAGCATTGCAGTTATTTCACTTGTAATCTACACTTATTACATAGGAGCCCTCTTAATGTGGTGCTAGAGTGTGGGGGAGGGAAAACATTCTATAATCCTCTTGGTTGTTCAATTTTTAGTGTGCCTGTGCCCCTTGCCTGTGACCTTCACAAGTGCCTCTCAGCTCTTACTCTCCCCTTGGATAAGACAGGGAGGCTACAGCAGGCTGTGATTGGGTAATTTCTCTTCTCAAGTCAGACGAGGCTCTGGTAAATTCTTTTCCTTTGCTGGTGAGGCTTTTGTTGTAAAGAATGCTCTGGGCTTTTTTCAAAATAATTACTTTTCCCCTCACCCTCCCTAAGCATTTGAGGATTTTTCTCTGATTTTCACCATGAGAATTTGGTGGGGATCCCAGAGGGGAAACCCACAAAAGTGTGGGGCCCTAATAGCTTGTAACTCAAGTTGGTCTGTGCTCAGCCACCAGCAAGTCAGTGATGTTATGGTTTAAATGTCACTCCTAGCTACTGTTTTCTGATGGAGCTAGAAAAGTAATTGATTTTTAGTTTGTTCAGGATTTTTGTTGTTGAGAGGGCATAAGTGGTGATTTCCAAGCTCTTTGTATGTTGGTGTGGAAACCAGATGTTTCTGCTTTTAATATATTTTAAATTTATGAACAAGTTACACTCTTTTCAACTAGAGATCTATAAATATAGAGATCTAGAACTCCAATTGCCAAAATGTGTTTCTCTTCAGTTCCTTACATTATTAACTATAAAAGACCTTATGTGAGACAAACCAGAAAACAACCACTCTTCTTTGGTTAGTACAAATGTTAACTGCAGTTCCTTTTGAAAATATTCTCTTCAAGTAATGTTACTGTCAACTAATGATCTGAAATATGAAAGAAAAAGTTTCCTCAAATCAAAGAGGGAGGAATGGAGAGCGAATTATTTTTCTATTTAGAATTGAAAGAAAATATTTGATTAGAATACTCACTAAAAAAATCAATTCTGGGAACTTCTTAAGAAAGTGCGTGACAGATAATGTATTTATTTTCTATTGCTGTATAACTTAATTACAACAAATTTAATGAATTAAAACAATATTTTATTACTTCACAGTTTTGTAGATTTGAAATCTGGATAGGCTCTACTATGTTCTATGCTCAGGGTCACATAAGACTAAAGTGTTTGCCAGCAGGGTTCTTGTATGAAGGCTCTGGAGCAGAATTCCCTTCCAAGATCATTCAGATCGTTGACTGAATTTAGTCTCTTGCGGTTGTAGGGCTGAGGCCCCTGTTTTCTCGCTGGCTGCCAGCGGAGGGGTGCTCAGCCCCTACAGGCTGCTCTTCCATCCTTCCATATGACCCCTTCCATCTACAAAGCCACAAATGGTGCATCTGATCTTCCTTGTGCTTCAAATTTCTCTGTCTTCCTCTTCTGCCACCAGCCAGAAAATGTTCTCTGCTTTTAAGGGCTCATGGGACCAGATCATGCCCACTCAGACAATCTCCCTATCTTAAGGTCAACTGTACTGTGTAACATAGTCATGGGAGTGACCTCTCATAACCTTCACAGGTTCCAGGGATTAGGGCATAATTGAGGGGACATCCTAGAAATTCTGCCTACCACAAATGGGTACCCAGAGGACTTTTAGGATAGGAAGAATCCAGGAGAATTCAGCACATTGGAAGTTTTTCTAAGAAGTAGGCTAATTCAGCCTGAAGAAGAGAAGAAATGGATAACAGGCACTACATTTTTCAAAGGCCACATGTAGAAGAGATACATATATTTACTCCACAGACAACATTAGGTACCTAGGTAGTTATTATGTGCCAGTGCATCAGATGGTGGAAAGGTAAAGATGAACGAGACCCAGCCCTGCTCTCAGGGAGCTCCCAGTCCAGAGAAGAGAAGCTGATGTGAAAGCCTCTAAGATGTTCCTGTCTGATAGACTTCTCTAGGATGATCCTATGTTGCTCCTCTGCATAATGAAATTATATATAACAACCATCAGATCTCCTTCCTGTGAAGTCCACCTCTGTAATGACCTCCTATGATGCCCCTATCTGTGATGAGCCTCTTGATGATGCAGTCAGTCTATGATGCACCCTCTATGCTGTCCATCTCCACGGTGCTCCTCTCTGTGATGCCCTTCTCCATACTGTCCCTCTGCAGAGTGCCTCTCTCTACAGAGCTCCTCTTCATCATGCTTGTCTCTATGAACCCATTATTTCAGATGCCTCTTTTTAGGCCTCTCTCCAAGAAGTCACTTTTTAAAAATTATTTTTAAATTCAGGATAAAATATTCATTACATAAAATTTACCACTTAAAGTATTTTAAGTGTACAATTTAATGTCATTAAGTACATTCACATCATTTTATGACCATCTTTACTCTCGATTTCCAGAAGCTTTTTACCCTCCCATGCTGAAATTCTGTACCCATTAGACAATAACTCCCCATTTTCCCCTCTCCCAGACCCTAGTAAGTTCTATTCTTTCTTTTTTTAAATCTCATTTAAAAAACTTATTATGCTTCTTTATGATTACCCCCCCACCCATGTTTATTGAGGTATAATTGATAAATAAAATTGTATATATTAAAGTTTACTACGTGATGATTTGATATATGTATACAATGTGAAATGATTACCACAATCAAGTTAACTAACACATCCATCACCTCACATAGTGACCTTTGGTGTATATGTGTGTGGTGAGAATATTTAAGATCTACCCTAAGAAATTTTCAAATATACAATACAGTATTATTAAGTATAGTCACCATGCTGTAAATTTGATACTCAGAATTTACTTACCTTATTAACTGGAGGTTTGTACTCTTTGACAAACATCTTTTCCTTTCCCACCCCCCAGTCCCTGGCAGCCATCATTCCAGTCTTTGTTTCTATGAGTTCATAGAATTCTTTTTTTTAGATTCCAGATACAAGTGATAGCATGCAGTGTTTTTCTTTCTCTGTCTGGCCTATTTTACTTAGAATAATGTCCTACAGATTCATCCATGTTGTTGCAAATGGCAGTATTTCCTTATTTTTTATGGTTGAATAATATTCCATTGTAGATAAGTATATATATATGTGTGTGCATGTATATATATATATGCCACATTTTCTTTATCCATTCATCCATCATGACATTTAGGCTGCTTCTATATCTTGGCTATTGTGAATAATGCAGCAATGAACAAGGGAGTGGAGATACCTCTTTGAGATCCTGATTTCATTTTTTTTGGATATATATCCCCAAGTGGAATTACTGAGTCATATATATGGTAGTTCTTTATCTAATGTTTTGAGAAATTGCCTTACTGTTTTCCATAATGGCTGTACCAATTTACATTCTTGCCAACACTGAACAAAGATTCGCTTTTTTCCACGCCCTCACCAGCATTTGTTATCTCCTGTCTTTTTGATAATAGCAATCCTAATAGCCATGAGATGATAATTAATTGTGGTTTTGATTTGCATTTCCCTGATGATTCATAATGTTGAGCACCTTTCCATATACCCACTGGACATCTGTATGCTTTCTTTGGAAAAATGTCTATACAGGTCTTTTGACTATTTCAGAACCATACTATTTGTTATTTTGCTATTGAATTGTATGAGTTCCTTATATATCTTAGATATTAACCCTTAGCAGATATGTGATTTGCAAACATTTCCTCCCATTCTCTAGGTTGCCTTTTTAATTTTGTTGTTTCCTTTGTTGTGCAGGAGCGTTTTAGTTTGATTTGGTCCCACTTGTCGAGTTTTGCTTTTGTTTCCTGTGTTTCTGGTGACCTATCCAAAATTATTACAAAGATTAATGTCAAAGAGCTTTTTCCCTATGTTTTCTTCTAGGAGTTTTAAGGTTTCAGGTCTTAAATTTAAGTCTTTAATCTATTTAGAGTTAATTTTTGTGTGTGATGTAAGATAAGAGTCTAGTTTCATTCTTTTGCATGTATCTGTCCAGTTTCCCCAACACCATTTTTGAAGAGACTGTCCTTTTCCCACTGTGTATACTTTGTGCTCTTGTCAAAGATTACTTGACTGAAAATGTGTGGGGTTACTTCTGGGCTCTTTAGTCCATTCCCTTGGTCTGTATCTGTTTTTATGCCAGTACCATACTATTTCGATCACTATAGTTTTTCAATATGGTTTGAAGTCAGGATGTATATTGCCTTCAGCTTTGTTCTTCTTTATCAACTTTCACTTTAAAAAAATTACTTTTCCAGTTTCCATTTCACTGATTTCTGCTCTGATCTTCATTATTTTCTTGCTTCTGTTAACTTTGAGCTTAGTTTGTTCTTTTCCTAGTTCCTTAAGGTAGGTTTTTTATTTTAGATCTTTCTTCTTTCTTAATGTCAGCACTTATTGCTGTATACTTCCCTCTTTTAGAACTGCTTTTGCTGCATCCCATATGTTTTAACAGGACATAACAAGACAGGTCACAGTTTGCCATGTTTTCTTTGGTCAGGTAACTTCTTTTTTCACCTACTTTTGCCTTTATTTAACTATCATTTTTATAACGGCTACTGTGAGCCAGGGACTATTGCAAGCACTTTATAAACTCTAACCTACTGGATCTAGTTAGTTCCAATTTTACACATGAGAAATTAAGACTAGAGAAGTTGAGAAACTTGTCCAAATTAACATAGCTGATAAGTGGAGAAACTGGAATTAAAACCCAGGCTGTCTGGCTCAGAATCTATGCTCTCAAGCATTGAGTTGAAAGGTCAACAATGTTTTCTGAAGATTGATCATATACCAGGTACAGGACAAAGGTATAGTTCTTATGCTTATTAAAGAGTCAAATCCAGAAAGAGGGAGATGGTTCCACTTACAATTATTCTGACACACAGAGCACACAAATATGAGTGATGGAAAATATGGCTGGGAAGGTGGGCAAGGGCTAGACCATGAAGAGGAGCCTTGCCAGGGATGCCAAAATTTGGAACCATGGAAGATCAGACTAGGACTGATCCATGACAAAGTTTCCAATGAGGACAGGTGAAATGAAGAAAATGTAGACAATTTAATAATTGTCATAAAGGCAAATTTACTTAATATAAATGACTGCTCTTTATTTTAAGATTACATCCTGCTTATCTTTTTTAGTGGTAAAATGTCCATTCTTTTGATATGTTGTATGTAAGAGAGTAATTTGGTTATGTCATTAGTAGAAAAATTTAAAGTTGGCAACCAATATTAGTCCCCTGCCATTTAAGAAACCATATTGGTTCCTGAACTTTGAAGATATGGGGAGCAATGCATAGGGAATATCAGGATAAAGCAATGTGAACTATCATAGAGAGGTCAGGTACAGTAAGGGCAAAAGCACTGAGTGTATTAGGCCAAGAGGAGGTCACCAGTGACATTATTCGGGAACAGTTTAACAGAGCAATGAGGGTAGGAGGCAAGCCACAGTGGGGATAGGCAATTCTCATTTATCTCCAGGCAACCAAACATGAGAGGCCATACAGAAAAAAAAATATATTGGCTCATTACATACGTGTAGTTGCATTTGGCTGGTTGTTAGGCTGTCATATCTTTAAGACACATGGAGGAGAGGGGTAACATAAAGAAACTAAGTAATTTAAGCCATAGCTCTGAAACAAAAAATCGCCAAATTCCAAAAATACCCATTTGACTCAATCAAAACAAAATAATCAATCGTTCACCAGCCTTTTTACCCCCTTTCTCTCAGGAGAGAGGGCCCGGACACAATACAGAGCGACTAGTGGCCTCCTGTTATGCCGATATCCTGCCAGACTGGAAACTAGATAAACACTGGCATCCTAAAACACTCTTATGAGCATTTCTATATGAGGGATCAAAGCAGTGATTAGGGATGCACGTCACCATCAGCATTTGAGTCATTACAGTCCGGCTCTGCCTGGTCCAAAGTGGGGAAGACACCTGAGACTGGATTTTATGTCCTTTCCAGAGGTTGTAAGGCATAGAACACAGGCCTCCCAGCCACGAGCCTGGCTTGCCCTAGGAGCTGTGTGGGGAACATGCCTAAGTTCCCACTGAACCAATGTGGAGAGTTCATCACAAGCCAGGGCACTTTGAACTGAACGTTTGCCTCTGATGAACTGGCAGCCGGTCCCCTGCATCTTCCCCTTCACACTGTACACGCTCAGTGAGGAGGTTGTTAACCTGAAAGCCTGGAAACATTTTAAAACCTGAATTGGCCCATTACTGGAGACCAATGCTGAGCCTACTGGGAGAGCATCAATCTGCAGGTTTCCCCCAGCACTGAAGATCTATTTCATCCTATAATTGAAAAATAGATTTGATTTATATTCCATTGTGTCAGAGCCTATGCTTGGCTCTCTCACTGGAGAGGTCTGGGCAACAGGGAGATGATCTAGTTTTGAAAAAGCCACTCCACAGACACTGGTGGGGAACACTGCAAAAACGGAGCCAGAGTGACATTTGAAAAAGGATTCTGATACCTCTTTGTAGATTCTGGGGTTATACTGAGGGTTGTGAAGCATGGAGAGCCCAGACACAAAACAGAGCAACTAGTGGCCTCCCGTTCTGGAACTAGCATCTGCATGCCGGACACTTGTCGTATGAGTTTGCTGAATCCTCTCAACATCCCTGAGACTGGGTATCATTATCTCTGTTTTAAAGAAGAGCAAAGAAAGTCCAGGAAGATGGGTCACAGATCTGGTAAATGACTGAATGGTGATTTGAAGTTGAATACAAGTCTGTCTTGCTCTGAGGCCAAATTCTTTCCTGTGCTTCACAAGAAACCCTGCTCTCTCTCTAAACAATTGTTTGTTGTCCAACAGTCTGAGCTTATAAAGTGTGATCCTTCCACCCAAAGGGCAGTGTATCCAAGCAAAATAACCCAAGATTACATGCTCTTGACTCAGGCAGTCACACTTAGGACATTTTCCTGTGGAGTTTATGTTGGGAACGGTTAGCATTATTTTCCTCAGGGAATACCTGGAAGCCACCTGCCTTTTGTCAGGGCTACCTTAGGAAACCCAGGGACAATGGGAAGCCCTCACAGCCTAGCAAATCCTGGGCAACCTTCCCTCTGAAGCAGAGGTAGACAAACTTTTTCTGAGGCTAGTCAATGTTTGAGGCTGTATGAGTTAGACAGTCTCTGTTGCAACTATTCAACTGCGCCGTTGTAGCCCAAAAGCTGCCAATGGACAATATCTAAATGAATGAGTATTTCTGTGTGCCGGTAAAACTACTGATGGAGATGAGTTTGAATTTCATATAGTTTTCACCTGTCACAATGTATTATTCTTCTTTTGAACTTTCTGAGAATTAAAAAATGCAAAAACCATGCTTAGCTCATGGGCCATGCAAAAGCAGGTGGCAGCCTGGATTTAGGCCAAGGCCATAGTCTGCCAATCCCTGCTGTAGAGGATCATGGTTTACTTTTTACTTTTTCATGTATGTTTGATAGCTCATTTTTAGAAAGTTTACAAAAGGAGAAGAGAATTTCCATTGATAATTAGTGAAAAGTACTGAGTATAACTTGACATTTTAAATCATATTAACACCAATGTTTGATTACTAGGGTGGATCATAAGAATCAAAATGGCATATTACTCTTTCTAAAAAACTTTTTTACTCAAAATTTTTATTGCGATAATTTTAGATTCACATGACGTTGTAATAAGTAACACAAAGAAACTCCTTGCACCCTTGTCTAATTTCCCCCTATGGTAACAGTTTGTAAAACAACAGTATAAAATCACAGCTGGGATATTGACATTGATATAACCTATCTATCTTACTCAGATTTTCCCAGTTTTACTTACACTGTGGTATGCACGTGTGTATGTGGGGGGGGGTATTTGGTTCTGTACAGTTTTATTACATATACAGATTTGTCTGTCTACCACGAGGATCAAGATACGGAGTAGCTCCATTAGCACAAGGGTTTCTTACCCTTTCAGCACTACATCCACCTCCCTGCTAACCCCTGGCAACCACCTGCCTGTTCTTTATATCTAATATTTTGTCATTTCAACAACACTATATAAGTGGAATCATGCAGTTTATAACCTTTTGGGATTGGCTTTTTCGACCCAGATTATTTCCCTGATGATTCATTCAGGTTAGTAAATGTATCAATAGTTTATTCCTTTTTATCGCTGTGTCATAACCCATGGTGTAGAAGGACCATAGCTTCTTTGACCCTCCACCTGTTGAGAACATCTGAGTTCTTTCCAGGTTCAGGCTAACAGGAATAAAATTTCTATGAATGTTTGTGTGCAGGTTTTTGCGTGAACATTTCATTTCTCTGGGATAAATATTTAAGAGTACAATTTCTGGGCTATATGGTAACTTCATACTTTCTACTTTTCAAAAATTTCCTTTGTACATATTTCAAAATAGCTTTTTATTAATATCAAAAAACACTTGAAAACAAATGATGCCTGAAAAAGGCCCCTTAAAGATTCCCTACCATCTTGTATCCTCATTTGACACACCCAGGAACTCCAGACTAGAGAATTTAACTAACCCAGAAGGATTCCATGTTACAGAATGGTTGGTGTGGGCTGAGCCAGCACAAGAAATCACTTCTTCCACCTTAACATTTAATGCTCTCATCCTAACATGCTGCAACAGTAAAATTACAGATGGAAACAACCAATGATGGGGCGCTTCACATGACAGAAGGGACACGGTTTACTTGGCTCTTAGGAGCTCACATCCAAGCACGTGTTCTTGCCACAGCCTCCCGCAGTGGGGTCTTGTGCGGCACTTCCACTCAGAAGTTGCAACTGCTTCACACCACGGTCAAGTGATCAGGGAGCGCTAATGCCAACGTGCAGACAATGGTGAGTAATTCTCCCGGGTGCATATGGGAACTGGAAACTCTAAAGCTTTGTGACCACGGCAAGCAAACCCTTTCCTCTAGGCCTCAGAGGGTGATGCAGGGGCCTGGTTAACAAGTTGACTACACTGACTAGAGAGGGTTGGACTAGGTTGGATAAGTTACAATTCCTCAAATCTAAAGTCTTCCAGGTAAGTTCTGAGGTCCTGAACGGTCCAAAGAAGCATTTACTTCGTTTCTACAGTAGATGAGGCAGTTGGTTTTACTCCACTGGCCATAACCAGAAGTGCAGAGTTTCGACCTTCTTTCACTCTCTCCTCAGAATCGAGGAGACACTGTAGCAGCAAGTCCTTATCTAAACCAATTCCACTTAAAACAGGGTCTTTGGACCAACTAGCAGCATCGGCATCACCCGCAAACTTGTGAGAAATGCAAACTCTCAGGCCCCACCGCAAGCAGAGTGGAATCAGAACCTCCGCACATGGGGACCAGCAATCTGTTTGCAGATTCTGAAGCTCACGAAAGCTTGAGTACTGTCTTCAACCACTTCAGAACTATTTCAAGTAGACAATGGAAATGGAAGTCATAGCTTGCAAATGAGTTAAAAAAAAAATCCAACCCAGCCAACAAAACAGTTTCAGTCCCCCTCTGTCAACTACACAGTCTTTATGAGGTCAATATTGATACAAGCATAAGCCAGAGATGTTATTTCCGACATTCAACAGATCATAGCTTTCTTCACACATGCTGCATTTAAGTTATGTTTCGAATAAAAATGTTCAGTTTGTGCTTCTACTTAGCACCTATTTAAAATTCTTTATCAAACTGTAATTTCCTTGAGGGCAGGACACATGTGTCTCCATAGCCTAATAAATAGGTGCCTAATAAATGGTTGTTGAACAAATGAATAGCTTGTGTTTTATATTACAGTTGCTTCGTCCTCCTCTCAGCCATGCACTGTAAGACTGCAGAGGATGCTGGATTCGTGAAAATATTCTGACTATTGTTGAATGAACAACAACCGAGTAAACTGTATCTTTGGTGCTATTGCGCAGCCTGCAAATAATTTTACTCTGGACATTATTTCCATGTGCATGTGGGAAAAACCAATTTCATATGCACCACTTTAAATACTGTTTAACAAATATCATGCCCTACAAAATGGGATTGGAGAGCATGTTTGGGGAGGCTTATGGGTAAACAAATGTTCCTGTGACAGAAGGGAGAAAGGTCCCTAGGGGAACATTAAGGAGGCAATAGACACCCAGCCAGGTGAGCTGGCAAGCCTCAGCTTCTGCTTCTGCCACAGGTTTTCTCGTTAAGAAACCAAATTACACAGTTTCACCAGATGATCTGATTTCTGGCATTAAGGTAGGGATGTCTCGAGCCTTTTGAAGTTGAGCTTTTAGGTTTTTCTTCCTTGTTGGTTATTTTCTAAGATTGAGAGTAGCTGACCCTTCCACAGCGATGCACTGGGGCAAATAAGTGCTCTTGAAGGATCAGATATGCGTGAAGGAGAAGCAACATCTATGCACAAGGATCTAAGATGACTTAGCAAGGAAGATCTGTGCTTTTTAATTTTCATACAGCTCATTTGAAGGACAGGAAATTCTAAGTGTTTTCCTCAGTGGTTTTTGTTATAAAACACTACAGAGGGATACAAGTTTTGTAATCTACCTTTCAGTAAAACAAGCAAATAAATCATTCATCTATGCCTCAGAATCTAAGAGGAGGAAAAAGTAAAATTAAGTGTTTATGATAAGTAGACTTCAGCATGAAGTCTTCTGGAAAACTTCCACAACGATTAATAATCAGGATGACTTCACCATGGTTTTCTTTTCCATCAAAAGAACATTTCCTTGAGAGTGACAGTAAGAAGAAATGGCTACGGATGTTAATTGCTTTCATTTAATATTGCTGCCATTTTTGCATCCTATAGAACTAGGATTTTGTTGCTGATTAGAGGTTTTGCCCTCTTGACACATGTATTTCTAAAAGGACAAAAATGCTTCTGATCCAAGAGGAAACACAAAACTAGTCCAGGTAAAACATC
Organism: Smutsia gigantea; assembly: GCA_032199065.1. Classification (NCBI taxonomy): domain Eukaryota; kingdom Metazoa; phylum Chordata; class Mammalia; order Pholidota; family Manidae; genus Smutsia; species Smutsia gigantea. The sequence continues at coordinate 34,039 of JAVSCE010002239.1, forward strand.
ATCTTCCAAACAAATTTAGCTTTGCATTTAATTTGTTGAAGCATTTCACAGAGAACTTGTCTTCAGGCAAAACTCTTAAAAGCTAGTTTTGAGCCAACATACCATTACAAAGTTTGCCTGCAATCACTCAAATATTTTAGTAGCATTAGTTCAAATTTATTTGAGCAATGTTTTACATGCCAAGCCTCAGGCTGATCTAGTCTCGGAAAGATTCTTTAAAGGGATAAAGCTGTCCATTGTCAACTGAATGGACAGAAAGAAAATGATAGAAAATGAATGTCCACCTTCAACTCTGGCAGATCATTGTCTCAACATGCTATCAATCCTTTCATTAGCTATATTAACAAAGAGATCCTTAGTCCTGCTTAAGTCCACAGACCTGTGAAGGAAGTCTAAACAAATTGGAGCGACTTGGAGTAAAAGCAGTATTAACCAACAAATTCAAAAGCTTTTTAGTGGGTACCCTCTTACCCAGAGGCAGTGTGTTCTGAATGATTTGTCCTTCAGAGTGACAGTTACATAGTTCACATGTTTATCAAATATTGGCCCATCACTCTCAAGGAACTTAGCAGGGTTGATACTAGTCAGCAGTTATTGAGCACTTACTCTGTGCAGAATATGGAACATACATCATCTCCTTTACTCTTAGCAAATGACCCTGGTGGGTCGGTGGTAAAAGAAACTAAGGTTAGGGAGTTAACTGTTAAGAGTGTGAAGTCCAGCTAGCAAGAGGCATGGCAGAGATTCTAATCCAGGTCTGCATGGCTTATGTTTGTTCTCCTAATCTCCATGCCATTTGGCACCTCCTTATAGGGCATGGGACAGCTAGTGATGGTGGCTGTGGAAAACTGAGTATTGTGAAAACAAGGTGAGTTCTTTTCTATATCTTTCCTTAGCTCAGACAGGAGGCAGCACATATATACTAGTTTTATTTTGGTATATCTATGGAGGGATAATTTGCATCCTGTATGCATCTGTGCATGTGCGTGTGTGTGTGTGCATGTGTAAGAGAAAAACAGAAACACACACAATACTTGGAAATATTTTTAAAAGTTCGAAGGCCACTCAAAACTAACTAAATGAAATTAATTTGAACTGTAATTTATCTCTCTAACTCACACCCCTTACGTGTGACATAGAATACTATATTCTTTTTTTCAGACACATTGTGCTTGTTACATTTACTCCATGCAATGACCTCAAATTTTTCTCCACCTCATTCTTTTTCTCTCCCCAGTCATAAGGCAGTGGGTGTGCCCCCCAATTGTTTCCCTTTGGTGTACACTCAACTCATTTTCTCTCTTCCATTTTTATAAATTCAATATTTGGAACCCAGAGACAGCAAGAAACAAATAGGTGTCAAGTGGAAAGAAATCACCACAACCTAACATTTCAAATCTTAGAACAAATGTGGAATGTAAGTCACTCTGGTCTCCCAGGTTCCCAATGAGTCCTTGTCTTAATTCTTTGGCAAATTTCAGGAACTCTCACAATCCTCAAATGATCATCTTTCAATAGTCTTCCCTTGGGAATTCCATGGAAGCCTCCTGCCTCCATGTAATCCTAGGATCTGAATAGGAGCTGTATTTTATGGATTACCATGAGCGTACTTCTTTAGATGGCCTATTTTGTAACATTCTACAAGTTACAGGACCCAGTATGTATAGGTATGTCCTCCCAAGCCTTTCTAATCACTGGGCTGAGGAAAATCTTTTTATTAATCATTATACTTTATGCCAATCTTTTCTCAAATCTGGGATCATAATTGATGGGTTTTGTTTTTCGCATACATAGAGCCTTAGTTTCATGGCTCTCATTTTCTTGAGCTGTCACATTGGCTTCAAACTCTTATTCGCCATCAAACTATGAGAAAATTGCCCACTGGGAGGCCCTGGAATACAGCCAGGCTATTGGAATTAAAGTTATGGTCCTTGGGAAGCCTATCTGCGAGGACATGCGCACAGCCTGGAGGGCCACTAGACTGCCCAGCACTTGCCAGGATAAGATAAATAAGCAGGGAAGGAAACAGCAAACACTTTCAGGGCAAACTGAACCAGGCAGATCCACAAAGCTGTGGTCAGTGAGCCAAACCCAGCAGGTCGACCGGCCTGTATGCAGTAAATGGAAATGTGAGGTTTCTTTTGGCCTAATATGCTAACATGGACCTATGATTCACACAGGCCCTAAAGACAACACATCCTGCAGCAGCCCAGGGCACTTTAGTCATAATGTCAGCCTTGAAAAAAGTCCGAAAAGTAGAAATGATGATCTTTATAATTTCTGTATACCTCAAGGGCCAATTGCTATTAAACAATTTTAAAGAGTGATCATTTCAGGGGAAACACTAAAAGAGACTTTTAAAATAGTCAGTTGGTTCCAGTGATTTGCGTCACAAAGAAACAGACCATCTTAACTAACACATGGGCAATAAAAGCAAGCAGATGTTTTGCATTCTAACCGGGGCACTAATGGAGGTGCTGTGGCACTGGACCAAAGTAAAGTTTGCCATCTTCAGGACTTCCCACTGGATGTGGCAATACAACCACGTAACTTTGCGTCAACGACAGTTTAGCTTTCCTTGACCACTCTGAGAATCATTCCCTGCTGCAGGTACAAATTAATAATTCACTGTTAGCATACTGCATCAAAGTCGGTTCCTGAAATGGGCCTTGAAATGTGTAAGATGTGAACTTGCCGTAAAAACAATTCCTCGGGTTTCGAATTACAAACATAAGTTATTATGAGCGAAATCATAGTAAAAATAAACAAGCAAGTCCAAACTCACATGAGACTGGATTTGGAATTTCATGTGCAGGCTCTAAGCCCAGCAGGTACTGAGTCAGGCCCTGGGTACTCGGGTAAAGCTTGACGGTGGAAATGGATTCAGATAAAATCTCCCTCCTTCTCCCCTTCAGAAATGCAAAGTGTTTAATGAATATTAAGCCAGGTCCTACTTCTGGCTCAGTAAATGACTCCTGGGAGTATGGAAGGCATCTAGAGGATTAACTCTTTAGGCCACCAAACTCTTTAGGTTCACTACTTTAGAATAATCGCTTATTAAATCATGGCCAGTCAACCTCTGCTAGAGCACTCACTGCTTGGAAGCTGGGATTCCTGCTACACCAGCCTTATGAAGTAGGAACATTTAAAAAGCAAACTGCATTCACACCTCTACTGTAGAATGTTCTAGTTACACAGATTAGACAATCCCTGCCATCTTCAGAGGTCTTTTTCCCCAGGATGAACCCCACCAGGACATTATTCCGCAGCCATTCCCCAGGACCTACTGATGGGCTGGGAGTCCTCCCATGTGGGCCAACAGGGCTCCCTTCTCTTAGGCTTGCTTTCCTCTCGCTGCCTTCTACTTGTCCCCCTCCACTTCGGTGTCGCCGAATCCTCCTTTCAAGACCCCTAGAGAACAATGTCATTTCAGCTACCCCCCAATGCAAGCATGATGTCTGTCTCATTCCAGGCTTGTTGATTTTTTTAATGTTACCTCCTCATTTCTTCCTTTCTTCCATATTTCCCTTTCGGCCTCATTTGTTTTACTGTGCAAGCATTTCCCCTGAAACTTCATTCTCACCCTTTCTTTTATTCTCTTTCTGTCCCTCTCTCTCAGCTTCCAGTATTTTCCAGCAATTTGTGGCCTGACCCTTCTTTTCTTGATCCCTTAGCCCCCCACCTATTTGTCTGCTGGACTTTTTTGATATATGGAGGGTGGGCCTGGCTGGGGAGGGGAGAGTAGATTTTTGTTGCTTTGGGACCTCCCTTCCTCTGTCATTTCCTGCTTCTCTTTCCTTTCCTCTATTTTCTTTTCTTTTATCCCACTGACCTCTTTGGACTTTCACTTCTACCTTCTGAATAATCATACTTGATCTTAAAATATTGTGACATTTTCTTTTTTTATATCTTTCATCTGACTTTGAAAAAAATCAGTAAACAATGGCTACAGCTTACCCTCCTTAATACAGAGAAACTTTCAAATGGACAAATACATTTGTATATATGTAATATACACGGAAATGTGTGTGGATAGATACAGTGTTGCTTTGTCACTGATAATGACTCTAGTAGATAAATCAAAGTGAATGTATTAACACTAATACAAAGAAATAATCACTGTAACTATATAAGCTTTGAAAAGGTCTTGGAAGCAACATACAAATTAATTTTATGATAAAAAATGAATCTGTATTGGCAATATAACAATATACACATTTCACTGGGGTCACTAGTATCGTATATTGAAAGTTAACATTAACTTTGAAATTCCTGATCATCAGCAATAAATTATATATGACACACACATACACACCCACCCCCCACGGTTATTTTCCCCACAGAAGGCAGGCAGTTATAAATAAACTTTTGTATAATCTAAAACTCATATATTGACTTGTGCTACCAAAATACAGCCTGGAGTAAACAGAGAAACAAATTAATCAAATGGACAATTATATATATAGTAGGCTGTTACGGAGATAACACAGGACAGATTTTATTAACTAATTTATGGCCCACAATCTGTTGGCAGAGGCCTTCCTCCTCCCCAGTTTCAGTCTTTCTGAGCAGGATAAACAGACCAGAAGCCTGATGGTGTGCGAAGCTCACGTCTTTATCTTTGCAGGAGCTTTACTTGGGGGCCTGGAATCAGAAGTTCTCACCATTTTTCATTCATTGTAATGTTTGATGTTTTTTCTCTTTGTTGTGACCTTCACTCTGTATCACTCTACCAGGTTCCTTCATTACCTTTGAACTATTGGCAAATGATTTATTGGCAGGTAACCACATTTGCAGGCAAAGTGAACTCTTTCTCTTGTTCGATCATCACTGTCTAGCTCTGGCTTCCTGCTATTGCGCTGCGACTCCTAAACCTCCACACTTGGAGCCACTCCGATTGCACATGCTAACTGGAAGCGTCTATGGAATGCTCCTGCTTTGAGCTCAGCAAAACGAAAGCCAAGTGGGTCTTTATGAAGTGAAATGGTAGCCCCTCAGGGAAATACAATTCAGATTTAGAGTTTGCCTTTTTCATTGCCCTTATATCTTGAAATGCATCTGCACCAAAATGGACCGTGTAGAGAAAAAATTACGCAGGCAGAGGAAATTAGTGAAAAGAGGAAGCTCTTCAAAACCATGCCTAGGACTTCATGTCACATAGCAGCTTCCACTCCACTTCCTTGCACACTCCTCCCACACACCCAGACTCCAGCCTGGGCGCACACAGTCACATCTCAATTCAGATGGCGACCCAGGCACAATCCGGTTATCTGAGAGTTTGTGAGAACGAACATTTCGCAATCTTCCACCCAAACATCACACAAGTGCAGTGACAAAGTGGAATGCCTCTTGCTCTTTCTGACACCGTTTTCTATGTGACAGTAAGTATTTCTTGTGTGGAAAAATAACTGAATGGGGTCATTCATCTTTTGGATAATTCAGTGAGAGATAAACAGTTCTAAAACAAAGAGACTTAGCGCATGTCTAGAACACAGGGAAAGAAAGGGAACAAGGTGACAGGAGGAGTGAGTGTTGGTGGTGACTTGGGTCCCACAGTGTGAGCACACCTGGACTCTGCAGGGCTTGGCCCCTTCCTGCCTTCACCTGCCCATCCCAGGCTTTTCCTAACCCTGTGGCTGCAGCTCTCACCGCCTACTGACTCCCTTTAATGAGAGACGATTTGGAAGCCAGAAAGGAATTTGCTGAGGTCACTCAGGGGCAGTGGAATTACACATGTCAAATAAAATGCTCTTGCTAAACTGATGCTAGTCAAACAGAATGGCAAAGCCTTCACCCAACCCTGCAGGGAGCGTGGACTTAGCCGAGTGTGCTCACCCGTTAGTGCGGACTCTTGGCTTACATCTTCCTAAATCCTATAGTCCTCTTACAAGTGATATGGGATCTCAGCTGAGTAAAGCGATGTAGCTTATTTCTATATGGGATCCCTTAATCCAGGCTGAGGTGGAGGAGAGCGGTTGGAATGCAACAGAAGGAATTCACCAGACAACTGCCCTGTACATTATCCATAAGGAGAAAACGTCCCTTAGGGAAACTGACATACGGAGTGCTGAGACCTCAGCTGTCAAGATTCTCACCTCACCACCCCCTACCCCACAGGAGGTCAGTGAAAGCAGCTATTCTTCTTCTAGGCTTCATTGCTGGGGAATTTGCAGAGTAATACAAATAACTCGTGTATGTAGGACCTTTGACTATATATTAAGTTATTCTGATCGTCCTAAAAGCCCTGTGAGGTGGATGTTCATGGCCTTATTTTTAAAGATGGGAGAACTGAGGCTCAGACAGACTCAGCATCACGCAGCTAGCAAACGCAAGAGCGGGAACTCAGATCCACACCGAGACTTCCAGCCACCGAGCTTGTGCCCTTTCTGTTCCATCAGGATACAACAATTCCTCTCCCTACCCACAAACCAGGTCAACTTTCCTTGTTCCCTTCATCATTAGTATATCCCACTATTCCTCTAACTAGGTGAAACACATTCTGGGGAGTCTGCCTTGACACTTCCTGGTCCCTCATGATTACCCATATCTCATTCATCACCCACTCTTGTCTATTTCCCCTCTGAAATCTAACTGAAATCCATCCACTTCTCTTTATCTCGACCACCATAATACTAGTATAAATAGACATCACCTCTCCTTGGACCCCTGTCCTAGGCCATGGTCTGGTTCACCCACATTCACTGTGACACACCTCTGACCTATTCTCCAGGCTGCTGCCAATGTGGCCTTTCTGAAAGACGAATGTAATCCCTCAGCAAAAACTCCCTAATACAGTCTGGCCCTTTCCCACCCCTCCAAACACACCAGCTCTCACCCTTTCCTGCTAGGTCTCAGTTTAAGCATCTCTTTCTTGGGGAAGCTTTCTCTGACTTCCTTTCTGATTAGCTAAATCCTCTCAGTACAATCTTGTGGCAACATATAGCTGCGCTTTAGAGATTTTATTCCAGGCTCATCTTTACCCTTGTTTGCGTGATATTTAATCAATGATTTGTCTCTTACAGCAGACGTTATCTCCTTGAGTGGAGGTTCCCGTTTAGCCTTAGCATGCAGGGTGATGCCTGGGGCAGAGCAGGAATTTGATAAATATTGTTGAATGAATGTTGAGCTTCTCCTTCTGTTTTTCTCTTCTCCTGCCCTCTCTCCATTCCTGGATCCTCCTCCCTGTGGGATTGGGGACATCCATTCTAGTCCATGAGTTCCCAGGGGAAATTCCTTCCAGTTTAATAGAGCTGATATTGGAATGCATCTTCCACTTCTTGCCCAGGCTGTATCTTGATATAATTGTCATTGCTGCCCATTCAGTCATAGACATTCATAGTGTTGTCACTTCCGCTGAGGTCTACTCATTATCTGAAACAAGTCCCACCCACTAGGAGAAGAGAAGTCTCATGTCTGGCAAAGCCTCTCAAAGAAAGAGAAAGGAGGGAGGGCTTCCTCCAAGTCGAAGAGAGATCCTATCAGGGTGCAGGTGGGACTGGAGGAAAGCTAGACAGATACCCAGGAGATCTATGGGACCCACCAAGCATGGTTCTTAAAGCATTTGCAGACATGTGCTAGAACTGTTCAAAATGAGTTTCCTGAGAAGTGTAGTAACTTGGTGGATGTTCCCTGGGGTTGAATGGACAACTGCATTCCCTGGTAAGACCACATGAGGAATGAATATAAGTCTGATCATAACCTTTTGTTAGAGACTCAGAGACAGTAGAGGTCTTTAAAAAGAAATGCTGTATTTTGGCATATTTTGACACCAGGCACGATGGCATGGTGCAGAAAAGGACACATGTGACAACTTTAGTTGAAAAGTGATTTAGAAAACTTGGAATCTTAAAAAGTTTATCTCATCTGTATTTTCCATCTTATATATGCACAGAAGGAATGTATAATTTTTAAAAAATTGGTCTAAATAAGCCTAAAAGAATTATTTCAATAAATGTAGCATAAAATATTTAAATGCTAAGAAAACATGTGCTATAGTCTAACTGGAAGAATCGTTTTCTTTCTTAGTGTTGTACCTTATAATGGGTGGTATCTCAAGTTCAGTGAAAATAAGTCAGAAATAGAGTCACTGGATGTACATTTTGATAAAGCCACTGCACTGCTCTGGACTGAATTGTGTTCCCCCCAAGGTCATGTGTTGAAGCCCTAACCCCCAGGAGGATGGTGATTGGCGATGGCGCCTTTGGGCGGTAATTAGGGTTAGATGAGGTCATGAGGGTGAGACCACCATAATGGGATTAAGTACCTACATAAGAAGAGGAAGAGAGAAAACTTGCATTTTCCACCAAATGAGGATGCGGCAAGAAGGTGGCTATCTGTAAGCCAGGCAGAGAGCTCTCACCAGACACTGAATCTACTGACACCTTGATCTTGGGCTTCCCAGCCTCCAGAACTTGGAGAAACAAATGTCTGGTGTTTAACCTACTCAGGCTGTGGTACTTTGTTACAGCAGCTGGAGCTGATCCACACAGCTGCCCTGTTTTCTCATCTAACCAGCACCACATGGTCTCCACTTGCCTTAGCCAGGAGCAAACCCTTGGCCATATCAGCCCATGTTCTGCCCACATCACATGTGCCACATCAGATTAAATGTTACATTCCACTGGGGTGGGATGCTGTGGGTGGGGAGCCAGAGAAAGAGAGTGGGATATGAGGGTATCCTGGGGAGCATAACACCTTCAGAGAGGTCCATCCTCAAGACCTTTGGGAAACGGGTGTGAACTGAAGCCAGGGAGATGTTCTACTTGTTAATAAAACAAGTGGCTTTTATCAGTGAATTTACTAGCCCAGTGCCTCCCACCATTACTGGTGGAAAAGCTTTCAAGTTGTCAAATTAATGAACACAAAGTGGGTAATTTTTGTTTTGTTTTGAAAACATGCTTCTTTGGGAAAACACCCTAAAAGGGGAAAACTTATATTTGAGATAACATAGATTGTGGCAGAAGGAAGAAGCCTTTAGAACAAGGGTCTCAAACAACAAAAAAACCTAAAGGGGACAAACAGGCAACTCAAATAAGTAAAGAGAACCTGGCACAAGACATTAGAAAGTATATCATGCTTCATTGGAAAGCAAATTTTAAATCGCCAAGAAGGCAAAATTACCCATGGGCCACTAGTATGTGTGCTTCCGCTTCTCCAGTGTCTTAATTGTTTACTTGAAGATGCCTAATCCACTCTCTCTCCTTTCAGATCCAACTAATACTTAGAGATTGGCCTCATGCCCAGCATTGCACAAGGTGCTTTCACACACATGACCGTTTTCACAAACTCATAACTGCCCAATGAATTGTGTATTCATGTCTCCGTTGATAGATGAGGAAATTGAATCCCAGAGATGTTTAAAATGACTTGGCCAAACCCACCATCCACTGCTTTGGAAGAAACTCGGGAAACATTGCTATTCTTTTGTTTCTTAACTTTAAGCCTAGTGTATCAGTTCGAATAAACTTGTTATCCATTCTCTAGTAGTTTATATACTGTTTTGTCCGCCAAGGCAGTACATGATGAGTGTGTCAGCACAGACCTAAATAACTGCACAATTAGATACTCAGGGGGGAAAATAATTTTGGTTTAAATAGCAAAGGCCACTGCTGCAGAACAATACCTATAAATAATGCAGCATTTCCTGGCTCAAGCTCTTTAACCAAATTCCAATTCTGTCACGTGTTAGAACTCAAACTGTCAAATTGAGAAGTTTCTGCCTAATTTCATTTTAGTCTCAAGTTTAGACGAGTGAAGAACAACTCACAAGAGAGTGTGAGCCTATGAGGACAGCACTAGAGCCATTCTTTATACAGACACAGCTATTAAGCACCAAGCATATCTGAAAAAGCTACACTCCACAAAGCACTGCTATCCATTTTTTATTGTCCTTTTAAATAAAAAATAAAATTAACTGAACCCTTGGCAATAATATGTAAAGTTACTCAATTTTTGGAGAGGTTCACTCAGAGAAGATTCTTTATATGTGATTGCAAGCAATTAATTAAAAAATGGAAATGTACTCTTATGCTTAACTGGAAGTCCTAGTCCTATCACCTTGCCAGCTAACCTTTCTTCAAATATAAATATATTTTAAATTGGTTTTACCAATGCCCTAGATACTTGGAAAATCTGACTGGCACAAGGCAGTTATTAATTCACACTCTCCAATTCAAAGCCTTACACATACAGTATTAGAAGTAAGAACAGCTGCTTTTGTCTGCTTTGTAAGAATGTCCCTGGAACTCGTACCTTAATAATTTCCAGTGGTCAAAAGCCAATATAAAAGCTCTCGAGTTACCAGTACTCTGGCAGTATCTCCTCTTCATGTGGTGCCCCAGGAAGCCCTGAGAGCCCAAGAAAGTGTGATCTTGAAAATGACATTAGCAGAATGTATTATAAAGAGGCCTCATCCAGCTCTGTGTCGTTTATCAGTGCTCTGCAGTGAGCAACGTGGTGTCTTTCTTCTGCAAGTACACCAAGATCGTTGGCATCTACCTGACATGTTCTGAACTGGAAGTCCTGTCACTGAAAGCATGAGCATCATGACCTGTGTGTTATCTGTCTTATGCCCACTGGTTTGGAAGCTTTAATGTAAAGAACCTCTCCTGCTGATCAGTGAAAAAGTAAGTGGTCAAGTAAGTTTGTAACAAAGCATGCTTCATATGCTGCACAGCATCCAAGCAATGAGATTTCTCTTTGCAGAAGTACTGTCAGTGGCATGAAGATGTGGTTGAATTCATCTGTGTCTTATATACCCACTTTTCCTCTGGAGTACTTAGCACAGGACTTCAAAAGGCACTCAATAAATATTTGCTGAATGAATGTAACAGGAATTAATAACGCAAAATGTTTTTGAAAAGGTAATTGATGTCAAATGGTAGGCACAGAAAGCCAGAGAAAGTTCACCAGGGACAGGAATGCTGTGCACAAATTTGGTACAGGATCCAAGGAAAGAATTTACATTTAATAACTAAGTTTTGAAACCAGGTTCATTCATGCCACTGCCTCTGGACTAGGCCACACTGGTGGCAGGAGAATCCCAGCCAAACAAACCATGACAGCAGTTTGAGAAAGGGAAGTGTAAACGATAATTAAACATTAGAAAGGATCCCATGGGAAAACACTTTGCCATCAGCTTTCTGGGAGATCTTTAAGACCAAAACAAAACACACACGTGCACATCCACCTGAACACCTCTTTACATTCTTTATGGAATAAAGAGAGCAAACTGGATGGCATACAGAGGGCCTTGACGTCCCCACCGCACCATGAAAAACGATAAAAACTAGGCTATTTTTCTCCACATTGAGCCCCAAGGCCCAAGTCAGCCCAGTGGGGCACAGTTTGGGCTTGCTTGATCTGTATTCTGGGCTTGGATTGTCAGTTTCCTAACTTTTACACATCATGACAGATACGGAAAGTGATCCTATCTGCACGCGACATAAGGGGCGAACTGGGGAAGCTATGTGGCCCAGAGGAAACCCTCAGGGGGATACAGCCAGCCCAGGCACAGCTTGATGGCCCAGATGGCAAGAGGGGTCCACATCTGGGTATGTCTGCAACGCAGTCATCATCTGCCAGTGCTCTGTGGCCCTTCCACTGGGAAACTATCTTAAAGAATGTTCTTCAGGGTGATCGGCCAAAAAGTGAGCCATCAGATGAGTCTGCAGTGCACCGCATTTGCTGTGCTACGCTTTTTCAGGGAGTCACAACACATATTAGCAAATGAGCATATCAGGCTCTGAGAAGACCTGTTTCTCTTCATTTTTTTGCCTGTATTTCCATCGTTTTTAACCAGGACACCTCGGGAGCATGCCGAATGGTTACACCCTGCACCCAAGCACACGGTACTAGTGACTCACACGGGGCTGAGGCAGCGATGCAGCATTCTCACAGCCTTTCGAAGGAGGATTAGTTCAGATGCTGAAATAACTTTCACCTTCAAGCAGGAATCCCCCTGAAACTCTATTAACGCCGAAGTGTTAAGGGCAGTAACCACTATCACTGCCCCCACAGGAGCTGCTGAGGAGCCAAGGATAAGCGGATTCTGGGGTCAGCACTCCTGGACACTGACCGGAGTTCATATGCCACCGGCAGGGAGAACTGTGAACATGCGATTCAAAACCCCTCCGCTCACTGCCAGCCCACCCTGCCCCAGGAGACTTATCTATCTTTCTGGTTATATATTCCCTTGGCTGTTGATGTAATCTGTATATAATAATTGTGTACATATCAACTCACAGGAAGAACGGTGGACGTGCTGGTGGATTTGGCTTGGGGCCATCTCATCACAGGGTGAGATAACCCAGCATAAACAGCTGTTATTAACCGTATATTTTAAAATAATATTTTGTGTCTCCTGGGTTACTGATTTCCATTGAAAGCAGCTCAGTCTCGAGACTCCTTTTTTTCTGAGCAGCACGTAGGAGGTAATAAGCTTTAAAACACTTCCTCTCATCTCTTCAGTTCTGCTGCTTGTGCTGTTAAGAATTTTGTTTACTAAAACATCGACTATATCACATGCTCGTGTTCTAGCTTTCTTTCTTGTAGAGGTGAGCAGGTTTCATTTAAATTGACTCACTGTGAATGGTTATGCTTTTCCAGGTCAAGGGCCCGAAATCAAACTGGCCATCGCTTTTGTTCTTATGAAAAAGCAGTTGCCAGTTCCTGTATTAAATCAATCGCCTCACTAGGGAATGGGCTATGCCTTCCAATTTAAAAAAAATTTGGTCATTCTCTCAAATCTGCTTGTTGCCCTGATCACTTTTCTTGAAGTTAATTTTAGACCTTAATTTCTTAATATGAGGACTCGGAAATTAGGTTCTCATGCCCTTTGCTGTAATCAGTAGCACAATTCTGTTCCCCAAACTTAGGATTAAGACACTGTGCATAACAGAAAACAACAGTATTTCTTGATAGATGAGCAGTCGAATCATTCAAAACCATTACCTAAGCTAACTCAGTTAAGAAAACCACCTAGCCATGAAAAAATAAATAATAAAAAAATTT
>JAVSCE010002240.1:0-105689 GCA_032199065.1 Smutsia gigantea
CCAGGCAGAAGACGTTTTCCATTCATTCCCCTCTCTGCTTCATTATCAGTCTTTAAAAATATAATGCTAACACTGAATAGAGAGGGAAAAAAGTCTCAACAATTCTTTATGTGCCCTTCAGACAGCAAACTACTTTTTCCTTCAAAGAATCTGGGGGGATGGAGATACACTTGAGAACTTTCCACATGCTCCCCAGAATGATTCCCATGCACTCCAATCTTGGTAGCATTTGTGAGCTACATGAATATATAAAAATTAGACAGTTGGGTGGGAGGTGAGACAGCCCTCCCATGAGGGATAAAGAGTTTAAAAGGAAGTTCACGGTTGTGGATTACCACATGTCACACAATACAGCAGGTTCCGGGGACACATAGAGATCTAAGATGTGACCCGTGACCACGAAAATGGCAAAACCTAATGGGATGGGGTAGAGATAGAAACAGATTATTCTAATTAAAAACAGCAGGGGCTCTAGTAAAGGTAAAGATAAAGATTTAGGGTTACCAAGAAGAGGGAGCCCACACCAGCATCAGAAGACAATGCGAGGCTTTGCCATGTTGGGATGACATTGTGTTGGCCTGGTGCCCAGCGCCCTCACCTCGCTTAATCCCGCGTGCCCAGTGAAGCTGGAGTTACTATTAGTCCCATTTTACAGATGAAACAGGCAAACACAGGCAGGGACTTGCCCCAAATGCAGTGACACAGGGAGAGTGGCTCTTACCTGCTGTGCCTTGCACCTTCGGTTTTAGGGATTTAATCTAAATAAACCCAAACGGTCCTGTATGAACTGGCATCAGTGTACAGGAAAGGGATGGGGAATCTGAACATGAAATGCTCAAACTCTTCCAACTCTTCATGTCACTTAGCAAAATTTCCCACAAATTTGACTATTACAAATACCAAAAACATCTTTGTTCAAAAATACTATCTGGAGAGTTGAGAACTATGTGAATGGATTTTCAAGCAGCAAAATGAGCCAATGTTGGTGCCTGGGCTAAATTTCATGCAATGAGAACTATTTTGATGGCTCCTTTGGGAGGGGAGCCCAGGCCCCAGTTTGTGGCCAACCCTCATGTGACTGATGACAGACCAACATCCCTGTTTCTCAGTTTCTTCATCTGACGTGGCAGGCGGGTGACCACGGCCATGTGGCTCTCACACCGGTGACATTCGGTGCTGCTTCTAAAGCTGCCATTTTGCAATGCCCATGAAAGCATCTTTACTGACATATTTGTTTACATTATACACTTTGCCTGTACTCTGGCACTTCTGAGGGGGTTTCACCAGGACGACGGTGTCACATGCCATAGAAATCATTTTCCTGTCACTTGGCCTAACGAATATTAGCAGAATTCTCAGTAAGTCCCGATGAGACTGCAGAGCTATCACTACGAAATGCCTAGGAGGGATGGCGACACACCCCAACCATTGCTGCCAGATGGAGGTCGGTAAGCCAGGCGTCTCAGGGCCGCAGCATTAAGCCTGCACGTCCCCCAGAAGGAGGCTGGTGGGAGACCGGGATCCTCTGGTTTCTCACCAAGTGAACACAGTGCCCCTCTCTGGATAATGAACTAAATAGTTTGGCAAAGCAAAGCCATGAACCCAGATACTTAACAACATTCAGTTCTAAACCTTTTTCAAACTGTGTTTCTGACTGAAAATGTACACAGTCATGGAAAAAGAGATTCACATTCAAATATGTATTGGGGGGAAATATTATGATAAATGAAGTCAAGTGGAAACATTAATATACTAAAATAAATTATATATAATGTATACTGTTATATAACACATAGTTATATATAATAGTATATATATTTGTTATATATAAATTATATACATAATTTATATAAATATATAATATAAACTTCATATATATTTATATATAAAAATTAGCATAAACTGTCATTCACCGTAAGAGAGTGTTTCTAAACTTAGTTTTAATTTTTTAATTGTTTTTCCTTCCAGAAGAATAACCACTAAAAATCTCTGTTTTAGGAATAATGGGCTAGGAAATAGCCCACACTGTTATTGGGACACAGCAAGAAATGCCATGCCTGAAGCCTTCCTTCACAAAAGGATTCTAAATTTGAGGACAGAAAGGATGGTGCCATTTTTGTCCAGAGTCTTGTATATGATCGATGCTACTTTTCAGTGTAACTCCTTCACTCTGCTCTAAGACAAGTTGATGAGGCTTAAAATGCCATCACGTATTGAGAGGACATGACACAGTAGAAAACAGCCTGAATCAATTAGAAGCAAGCAAACAATCATTCACATTAGAAATAATTCAGTGGACGGTCATGAGAAAAATAAAACACAAGGTAAATTTTTGGTAGCTATAAATATATATATAAATAGTTTAAAAAATCAAATATGATGTGATTATATTACTAAGCTTTAGCAAGGCAAAGTCATGCCCATTTCTACAGGGTGGACGCAAACATATTAGCATGTTTGTACATTTCTCCAATCCTTTTCCAGTACAACTGCTCCATAGAGTTGTAATCACAATGTATTTGCAATCTGTAACCCACTTTTTAAACATGAGCATTCTGTTTCTGAAGCAAATTCAGGTTTACAGAAGAACTGTGCAGAAAGTACAGGAGATTTCATGTAAGTCCCTGGCCCCCTGCACAGTTTACATTATTATTAATACCTCGCATTTGTGTGGCACATTTGGTACAGCTGTTGAGCCAGTATTGATGCTGATACAGTATTGGTACTGATGCGCTATCATTAACTACAGCCCACAGTTTACATTAGGATGGACTCTGTGTTCTACCACTCTGTAGGTCTGGCCAAATTCATGATGCTATGTATCTACTATTCACTCATTATACACACATAGTCATCTAAACTGTGTATGTGTGTGTATGTGTGTAATACGATATAAAACTATGTTGTTATGAGGGAACATGGTTTAGGATTTAGGATTTAAAGTCACAGACTTTTGCTTAAATTATATTTGCATGTTAAAGCTGTTTGAACCCAGACAACTGAGTCTGAGTTTGATTAGATATAAAATGAGCAGAAATTTACAGTCACTTCTCAGCATTATTTTGAATACAAAATGAAACACGCGTTGCCATCTGACTCAACAGTTTCTAACAGCAGGAAAGCTCTTAATAAATAGGCATTATTCATTCATTTCATTGTCCACCCAATATGGAATCTTCCAAGAAATTTCAATTTATAAATTGATCAAGTGGAACACCAGTAATAGGAGAGCTTTGAAAAGGGAAGGGAGGAGATTTAAAATTTATCTTTCAATATTTTTTTTCAAAATAAGTAGGTGTGTGGGCCTCATAAAAACAGGAAACAACCAAATGTGTTAGCATCTTACACAGAGATAAAACCTCCCTTGGGTTAGAGTCCAGTAAATGTCCCTGGAGAAGGACGGAGCTGATGTGTGGTCTGTGGCTAAGGGAGGGCGTTTTGGAGTTCCTGTGTTGGGAGACCCATTATTTTCTCCATTAAAACCGTCATCATATGGGAACGCCTCATTGTTCAGTCATTCAGTAAACGATGTATCTGTCCCTGGACCCATCCACCACGTTCAGACCCATTTCCAGGCAGTGATGGTCTCCCTTCAGCTGGTGAAAACCTCCACCAGGGTCTGGACAGACAGTGTGTGGTTCCTGGGAAGTTCATACCCTCAGGGGCTCCCTCAGCTTTTATTTGTACATCTCCTGTCTTTGCCCCCAACATATTCACATCTAGCCCTTCTCTCCCAGCACACTCGCCCATGCAGCCCACACCCCCTCTGAGAGCCCTCACCTGCCTCCTCCTGACCCCAGGTGAACCTGCAGAGGCTGCTCTGCACACCACCTCTACTTCTCGCCGTGGTAATCAAAGTCTCCTATTTCATTCCATACTAACACTTTCCAAAGCTCATCCAAGACCTTCTGTAAGTGACATACAAGAATGCTCTTCAGTCTGTGATGTCTTGATGTCTCTGCAGCCTGCACCTCCCAGATGACCTCACCCCACACACTGACGGGGCGTCCATCTGCTTGGACTGCACTGTGACCTCTGTCTTATGGCCAAGCATCTTACCTGAGCTCCAAACTCATATCCAAGTTTGCTCTGGGGCTTGTCCATTCATACCTTTCATGGTCACCTAATCTCAACACGTGCATCCCTTGTGGCCAGTTTCAAAATGACACCAAAACCACCCTTTCCCCGCCCATCCTAAACCATCTAGTTGCCAAGCTGGGCGCTGTATCAGCAAGATCTTCACTTTGCCCCTAAAGCTCTGGCCCCACAGCTACCACCTTACCCTGGGGTCTTAACACTCTTCACCTGACTAACCGCAGAAGCCCCACAACATCCTTTCTCCAATCCATTGTCCATATTGCCATGGCAGTGCACCTCCAACAGATAACTGACAATATTATCTCTTGCTTATAGTAGTAAATGGCTTTTAGAATAAAATACAATTCCTTAGCCTAACATTGTTTAAAAACCCTTCAATGACATGTTAGCTGACATCTTTATCCTCTTTTCTCAGCAGCCCACACACACTCTTTTCTCTAATAGGAATTTTTTTCAGATGCTTGAACAGACTACGGTCTCCCCAGAGATGCAAGGTTCATTCATTACTGTTTCTTCAGTGTTCAAAAAAAAAAAATACATGGACATAGTTTACTCGATGCATCTTTATAAAATGAATGACTGTTCTGTATAAGAAATAGCAAAAAATAACTATCTCGAGGGCAAACTCCAAGCAGATGATTCAAATAACAGTGATTTTGAAAGGGAGCAGTTGAATCCTCCAAATCTAATCTCCCAGAAAATAAAGAGCTAATGTGACAGAGGAAACACGGAAATGCTGGATCTGTTAATGCTGTGAAACGGAGATTGGCCTGGATAACCCAGCAGAAACCTGAGACAATAATTCAGTCATGACAAAATAAAGGCCTAGAAACCGATTTTGTTTTTAGGTCTGGAGAACAAAGGAAGACTAACTACATTAATTGCACAAGCGCAGACCATGAGCTCCGTAGCAATCCACTATTCCCTATATAAAACACCATGGATTAGAGCCAAGTCCTGCTATTTATTAAATAATAGGCACAGCGTAAAGCAAGAACTGGAACTCTTCTTACTTTATCTGATGGATGGTGAATTTCTAGGATGTAAACTCTGACAAGAGTCTGTGAGGGGCCTAACAGAGCTCCATCAAAAATGGGTATTTATTAAATACTTTAGGCTGAGTACACAAATGAATAATTACTTCTATGAAAACCCTTGAGAGACATACAGTTTTCTATTTACTCCTGTATGTGCCTCATTTTTATTTTAATATGTCACCATAAGAAACAAACTATCATTTTTTCATGTTCATTGAATATGTATGTTGCTTATTTAGATGCATAGTCTATTACGTTGTTATGCTATAATATTTTCAACTTTCATAAAAATATAAAATCAATCTAATTGCATTCATACGAAGAGATAAACTCTCAGAATGGAAATGCCACACAGAAAAAAAAAATGAATACCTTTCCTCGCACAGTGAATTCAAAGCACAAGCTTTTCTTTCTTAAATATATAATTAAATATGATTTGATTAGTAATGGATGCAAATGGCTTCTTTCCTCTACTGAATGATTTAAAAAATCATTGCAATTAGGGATTTGATTTTCCATCTACCTGTCTACAAAGCATGCCTTTTTTTTAACTGATCCCCAATTGTCAGTGTAACTGCAGAACCATTCTGCAAGCAGCTGTATTCCCAGGTGCTTTCTCGTTGCTTCCCAGGAAATCACGCAGCACCCCAATATGCAGAAACACATCTTATTGGTCCTAAAGGAGTAAGTCGGTAGAGATGAGGCAAAGTATTTCTCTGCATCTTAACAACAGACAGGAAATTTGCTTTACCCAAACCCTGTGAGTTAATTCTTCATAAAGCTGCAAGATGCAATATTATCTTGTATTTCAAGTTTATAAGCTTATGAGTGATTTTGTTCTTTTCTACTCTTACTGTTTTAAACTTCAGAAAGTTTTTAAGACTTTGAGATTGAATAGAAATAAGTGAAAAAAAGTCATGTTCCAAATATCTTTTTTACACAGTCTGAGTCAAGGGGAGCCCACTGAATTGGCTTGAAGTCTGAAAAATGGCCTATTGGTACCCACGTAATGCCATTAATTGTATCATTTTTCAGAATGCCAAAATATTTAAAATAAAAATCGAAGTGCAAACATCAGGGGTCTTTGGAAAACGGGAAGAGGAAGGAAAAATCATTCTAGAAATAAGAAAAAGAAACTCTTGCTCTTATGACGGGGTCTGAATATAAATGAAAGAAACCAATAATACTGCCCTAACTGGAGCTTCTTCCAACCCACCTTCCTTTGTGGTTCTGACTGCTCTTCTTAAACAGGCTTCCAGTGACTTGCACACTTCCGACAGCTGCTCAGTTCAGACATGAGTTTGCAATCCCCATCGGTCCCCGAAGACAAACAGCTAAGCCCACAGCCTTTTCTGCTTTGATTTGTTTTAGTGCTTTTGGGTCTCCAAGAAGATGTGAACTTGTGTTAATGGGACATTTACAACACAGTCTCGCAATTGTAGCTTTTACACTGGGTGTCTGTGTTAATCCAACAATGGTTATAGCACCGTTCTAAGTCATTCTTTAGTAGCAGAAGATCCCCAAGTTTTGCTAGGCATGGGCCAGTCTCAAACTACCTTTCCCAGCTCTCCTTTGCCCCAATAACTAAGGCATCGCCAATAGGTTGTCGTAGGGAGTGAGGTCTATAGCTTTTATATCACCTCTGGTAAAGGCATTACTTAGCCTCCACTTTTATTCCCCTCCCATTCCTCTCCCACTCCACAGACGTGCTTTGGAGAGCAAACCTGGGCCGTGCATTGGCGCACAACACCCTTTGGGCATGGAGGAAGCACAAAAGCAAAGGACCCTTGATCCTGGACCATGGGAGGAGCGTCTCCACCAGAGTTGCATGGCTTGTCTCTTCATGATTATTTGAAGGAAAAATAAACTAAAGCCACTGTATCCATTTAGGTCGCTGAAGATCAACTTAATTTATATCCTAATTAAGGGAGAGGTATTAACTAAAACCTGCTATTATGTTTGCAAGATGTATTTCATCTAATTTTTTCAGGCAATTTTATGTCAGAGACCCTAGCAAGTCCCCCTGCCTCGTGTTATCACCCTCACCTCCAGAGCCCTTGATCAGACACCCAGGACAATGCGCTCATTGCTCGGGTCACAACCAGCAGCATCCTGGGAGGCTTGGAAGAGACTTGAACTGTTCAATTTGAAAATTACTCTTCCTGCAGTTCCCTATAACGTCATGAAACAGCCAATGAGTTTATTTCCTCACTGACATTAATGCTGCATCTTAAAAGGCAGAGGATGAAATATCTAATATTTTAAGGACTTTTTAAATCTTGAGGTACAACCAAATATGCCATAATATTTGACCAGACCTATGTGTGTTACTCCCTTTCCGACTTAGAAATATTCAACTCTTCTTTTTCCGCTCCTGAAGACCTGGAAAACCCCTCCTGGAAAGGCCATGCACACCCTAACACTAACAATGCCATGCACACCCTAACACTAATATTGCCCATCTTTTCTGGCATATGTGTTCCTTGAATAAAGCCAACTAATTCCAAGATCCTGTCTCACGGGGCTCGTCAACTGACATCTAAAGGTCTGGCACCTGCAGAGATGAAGAAGTGGCAGCAGGCAGGAGGTGCAGGGCCATTTCTGCCTGCACCCAGCCAGGCCCTGAAGAAGACAGGGGTGTGGGTGCCATGCCCAGATAGTGCCTGTGCTCCTGAAACACGCTCCCTTCAGAATCACAGTCAGTTTCAATGGGAAAAGAAAAGGAAAAAAAAAAAGGCTGCTTTCTGAGGCACCAAGCAGGCTGGGTGCCTGGACAATGCAGGTCCATCCCATGGTCCCAGAAAATGCTTGGAAGTTGAAACTTAAGGCGCATCTAGAGGCCCCATCCGAAGGATCTCCTCACAGGTGCAGTAAAGGGCTTTTCCCTTCTAAACCTATGCGTGTAACCCATTTGAATTACCCTGTGGTTTAAAATATGGGAAACGCCAGTCGAATGCTCTACTTTAAGCTGCTGCTCTGGGGCCTGGTTTGACAAGGCGAGTCCACACCCCTTCCCGGTCGGCTCAGCTCTCAGGGCGGCCCAGCCTGCATGGACAGGTGCACCCCTACCGGCAGGGTCCCCGTCCCCTTGGCGCAGGAGCTGGCCGTTCCATGGCGAGTGGAGGCACTGCTGGGGACACCACCCGCTGACTGTCATTCCCAGTAATTCCATATGAGAGGCCTTTATAAATGAGAACAAACTTAGTGAAAAAACCTGGAAGGCCACCCAGACCATTCAAAAGTAAGGAGAGACAGGTAGAGAAAGAATTTTGATTTTCTTCATACCATACATATTTTAGCTACCGGACTAAGAGCACATGAAGGTTCTACACCAGGTTACTTAGAACCTAACACATCAGACACTGAGCTAGCTCTCGCAACCCAGCCTGGGAGGTGTCCGTGAGATCGCGCCTCCTGGAGCTCATTTCCCAGGGAATTCAGGACGGAAAGCCATGGAAACGCCACCTCACAGAAATCTTGTTGACGAGGGGAATGTTCCTCACCATTCAGTCCCGTGTCTAACAGGCCTACTTCTGCATCCACACTGAGAAGGCTCACAGGGACTGTAAAGGGAGCAGGGATCCTGTGTGACTGATGTCAGCACTAGGAGATCCCTTTAGGCAAAGCTTCTCCACCAGCCTGCGGTCCCAGGCCTCTTGGTTGAAGGGGAGTGTTTGGTGCCATTCAGATGCCTGGCCTGTCTATCACTGCTGCCCCGCCACTTAGGTTTCCGACAGTCACAAGTCACCATAGTCATCGTATCGGTCACTTCCGCAGTTTATTTTAACCATTGTTCAGTAACAGAGAATTCTACGGAGTAATTATATATCACTCATCCTATCATTTGCAAACCAGGAATGATTTTTCTCTTAAATACTACTCTGATGTTTTATAAAAAATAACCATTATTGATAACAGTTCAATTGTACTGAAGACTCCTATGTTATATGCTCTTCTCTGTGTTGTTTTATTTTAAAATTAATATGTTCAACCTTTGCCTTAAACATTAAATACAGTTTGATAAGTATCATTATAAATATGTGAAAACCGGTTCCAAAGTTTTTTTTCTTCTCTTGATTTATTTAGAATGTGTTAAACGCCAGCCCTGGGGAGGCACAGGCCTCTCCTTGTCTGCAGAGGCAGCAAAGTCTCTGCTGAGTGAGGGGAGGGCTGAGAGCTGAATGTCAACGGAACCTGAACAGGTGGAGTCGGGGGAAGGCGTGGATGTGCTCGTGGATGTGGGATTCTGTTTTCCAGGAAAAGAGGACTGTAAGAAAAAAACCCTTTTGCAAGGGCCCCAGGATGCTGGAAACCTCAGGACAGGAAGGTCGGTGGGAGCCCCCCAGGAGGCCGCAGCAGGGGTCTGGATCCTGGTTTCAGGACAGAGGGATTGTCTTTAATCAGCGACGTGGGTGATGATGTTTGCATTCAGAAGAGGCTGTCCTGGTCTCAGTGGAGAGCAGATTGGTGGGATGAGAATGGATGGTGGGGGGAAGCAAACAGGATATGGCAGAACCTGAATGGGACAGTGCTGGGACCGGAAAGGCACGATCCAGAGGGTGGCAGGAGGGCATGGTGACAAGGGAAACAGCTGGATGTGGTAAAGGGCTGGGCATGGGCAGCATGGGAGAAGGGACACCATGGGTGCCCCTTGGACTCTCTGGTTTGGAACACTGAATAGAAAACAGGTTTGGGTGTGTTACAGCGGCAGGTACAGCCGAACGGGGGCACTTCTGAGATGGATGAATCTCGCCTGCCTGAGCAAGGGTCTCTCTCCACCCATATCCCTCTCCGTCCTCCCCTTAAAACTGCCTCCAGGAAGGGTCGCCAAAGTCTCACTTAGAGATTAAGTTAGTGGCTTGCTTCTCCCGGGTATTTTAATTCTTTACCATAAAACACCCATTACAAATAGAACTCAATCAGCAACAAGGAGAGACATTTCGGGGGCAGATTTTCTCAGGAACCTGTATCTCAGGGGGCTGTAACTTCTGAGTAAGACAAAGCCCGGAGAATACACAAATGTTAAAGAAAGTTCTGAGACTGAAAAAAAATTCAACAGAAAAGCCCATTAGCTTTCAAAATAATTTCAACCAGAGTTATAAAAAAGAAAATTTATATCTTAAAGACTAATTTTCTTTAAAGGAGTTTTTATGAATATGTTGTATAAAATGTGTCTTTAAAAATATGTCTCTATAAAACTATTCCCTGTCTAGAACAAAGTGTATTTTTTTTTAACTTCAAAACGTTTCCACTAGACTCAATGGATTAAAAATACATATTTAAATGTGTCCATTGTACTTAGGGCATGTTCAGCTCAAAAGAAGGACAGAAAAAAAGAGTACATTAAGATTGTATTAGTGTCTTATCTATAGAACTAAACTTATTAATTCTTTTGAATTCGGGGCATTTTATTACACACCCTTTTTTTTTTAAGTCAAAGAAAAGTTGTGATTTCTCTTGGGAAAATAAGACTCATTACACCAAACTTTTCTCTAAAAATGATCTTGGCCATCTTCATAAAGTTCTATAATGAAATAGTTTATAGTGACTAGTTAAAAATATTATTGGAGGTCATGAAAATGGGCAAGAATGACCTTATAACGATTTCAAAACCAGTGGCAGCCGATCAGATGACCAAGAGGTCTCATGGTGGCAGAGGAGAGAGACCACATATGCTGGTTGACTTCTCAGGCTCTGGCTTATGAGAAAAAACTTGAGCGACACGCTGAATTACTGAGTTACAGGTATCCTAGGTTTCTTCTCTGTAAAAGAGAGGAAATCATACTTCCTTGTCCAGACAGGGAGGAGTAAAATAGCAATGTATGGTAAAGCAGGCTTACCGTGTTGAACAGCATGTTAATGGTGAAACACAAAGAAACCAACACAAACTGTGTCACTAGATTTGTTTGATGTAAATACTAAGCCAAAAAAAAAAAATACGTGTTTTATGCCACCTTACATTAGCTAAGGTGCACCAAATACTCTCTGAATTTGGGATTAATTTGCAGCATTTATAAAACTGAACTGCCATGAACCATCTATTTTTTTCTTTAATAGACTCACATATGGGTTGTGACTCTACAATATGCTGCCCCAGTGCGATGCCTGACGTGTCCTGCACGATCAGAAAAGCCAGTCTTGCTTTTTCCTGGTTAACTCAATTAATTGGATGTTGGTGATGAGTTTGAGGTCTTGTGTTCAAATCTGTTACAGGACAGCTATCACCCAGTGCCCTTCTTATAATGTCTTAGTTCTTTTAAACTGAAGGTATCAAACTGGTCTATATTCATATCCATAACAATCTGTAGGTTCTACTTTTTAAAAAAGGAAAAGAAAGCCTAATGTATGCCTTGAAATGCTGAGAGATGATAATTTAGTAGCATTATCTTAGAATACAAAAGATTGTGATCCACCTAAATCCTTTTTGAAATGAGATGACATTTTTCTAAAAGCCCATCTTTTCTATCATTTAAACTATTGCAGAAATATCCTCAGCTGAGAAATGAAATTGGCCTTTCAGGATATGTGAACAAATTCAGAAAATGACAATATTAAGATGCTTAAAATTACAAAGGGGGATGTAAAGGAGGAATAAAATTACAAAAGGGCCGCGTCCCAGGCCAAGGAAAAGGAAGGGAGGGAGGGAAGGAGAGACTGAATAGATCTGTAAACACCAAAGTACCCATTTTAAAGATGTTTAAGTGTAAAATTGTCACAAGTCCTCACTTTGAGGTTAGATTTTTTTAAATCCCATTCATCCAGTATTATGTTTCATAGCTCTACTTTATATTCACACTGTTCACTATACATAGTCAGATAACAGAGCAAGTATTCATATTTTATGCTTTTTATTTATTTTTTCATATCTCATTAATATCTCTCCAGAACTGATGAGCAATTAGTGGACCGGCTATCTTTGACTCAAAATATGGGTCCAAATACAGGGCTAAAGCTAACAAAACTTTATGACATGATGACTGAGGGAATAATCAACTATTTCAACACTTAACTAAGTCCTTTGTCCCGGGTAGACAGGACCTTCTATGTCATTAATGCAGAGTCCATCTTGTGGGCGAAGAGGAACTTTAACACCTAAATAATGATATAATGTGACAAGATTTCTCCTGTAATCACCACCGTGATGAATTTTATGCAGGAAAAATAAGGAAACCGGGTGAGTACCCACTTTTATAAACAAACAACTAAATAAATGCATAGAGTATTTTCACCTAAAAACATGATTCCTTACTTTTTGCTGGTTTCAAACCATCCACGGACCTTTATTATGAAGCACAATCAGTAACCTTAAAAGTCTCCCTTTTTCAAACCTAATAATTAGCTTACAAGAAGGTTGCAGTTTGACCTGAAAATACTCGGTAAGTATGGAGCTTTAGTCCTGAAGCTCCATGAAGACTTCAGAGAGTGCGGTGTGTGCAGACCAGCCCCACCTGGCCCCAGGGATCGCAGCCACTTTCTCTCAGTTCCCGCATTAGATTCCGCCCCACGGGCGTTAACGAAGATGGTAGTGCTTCTGGATTTCACATGCATTCACCTTAGAACTCCACCTACCACTGTAACCCAGTGTTTCATCCTACATCCGGGAAGGAGTGAACAGGAATGCTCTCCTCCACCCCTGCAGGTGTCTACTTTACCGGGAGTTAAATATTTCCATAGGCACTTGCTAATGATCGACGTATGGTCTCTATTTGTCATCTTATGAGCATGTTCTGTCTTTATTCTGTTATGATCTTAAACTGGATAAATTTACAATGGGGAAAAAGTTCAGAAAGATAAACGTAGAAATAACAATTTGAATTAGATTGTGGAATTATAGACAATTGATTGTTCAGTAACCTGTTTTCCACATTTTTAGTTACATCATAAAATGGATTTTAAAAACTTCATAATCCTACATCAGTACAATAAGATATGGCCCTTGGGAGGTCATATTGATAAAGGAGGGGCAAAGACCTATGGCCTTGGAAAAGAATAGGAAGAGATAAAATGCCATTAGGTAGGTGCAAGATGAGAGTTCATATTAAATTCCTGGAAACTTATAAACTTATATCCAGTTCTTTTTTTAGGAAAGTTTCACTTTTTAACTCACTGATGGGACCTTATATAATTACCTCAGTGTTGTGTCCAAGGGTACAATAGTTATTAATAATTCATATCTGTGCAACCTAGACCTGAGGGCCAGTCAAAGCTAAAGAGCAGAGATGCTGAGCAGGGATTCCTATCAGTCTACTTGGCCTTTCAAACAATGTTACTCTGTCCTTTGCTGTCTGATGGTGTGCGGTTTGAAGTGAAGCCACTCCCGTGAATGCCAGCTTTATTACTAGCCTTTCGCACCTGGCGAGAATTGTATTCCAGGTAGAACTACCTGAAACTCAGGTGCCCACTCAGGTCCCATAATCAGATAACAGAAACCCACAGAGATCATCAAATCCACCTACTTAATTCCAACCCATAGTACCAGCTGCTATCACTTCTCACTTGAACATACAACTTCCCCATTTGGTCTTATTCCCTTTCTAACCCATTCTCTGCCATACCTGGAAGGAGCCTTACCAAACTCCATTACTTTCTCACAGCTTTCAAGATTAAACCCCTTCAAGGGCTTTCCTTTGTACAAAGTTTGAAATCTTTAATGGGGCTCGCAAACCCTTGAGGGATCCATCCCTTGAGACTTGTCACCCTCACCTCTCCTCTATTGCTCCTCCCGCAGGTACTTAGGTAGAACCCATCCAGTTCCCAAGCCCTGGATCACGCCACCTGCCCCCAGGCCATCACTCACCCTTGCTTATTTTCTGCCTGAGACCCTCTTAACCTTACTTTCAACTTGGCTAAATCCCACTAGCAACTTGCTTCTCTACTTAATGCCACTTCTTTAGGGAAATTTTCTAGAGTCCAGTGAAGCCACGTCCCTCACACCCTGGGCCTCTCTACGCGCACTCTCAGACATCCTGCTCGTGCACCTGTGCCAGCCCGCCGTGGGAACGTCATGATGACAGCCTCCCTCTGCCACCCCTTTGGGCCACCACCGCACTCCTGCTGAGCCCAAGGTCTCCTGGGCTCCCTCCAGCCAATGACTGCGAACCTGTGACTCCCTCATGGGGCAACATGTACTGAGGAAGCCCTGTCATTCTGACCCATACTTCTCAGAGCCGGACTGTGGTCTGAGATGTTCCCTGTCCCATTTTTTCTTCCCTCTTTCCTTTCACGTGAATTAAACCTGTACTGTAGCCCGCAGGGTCTCCCCACTGACTCCTGTTTCTCCCGCTCTGTCCTCTGTGTCTCCGGCACATCTAACCCCAGCTTGGTGTCTGGCTTTCAGAAGCCCAGACAGACCCACAGAGCTTGGACCTACCTTCCCTGGCACATGTACATGGAATAAGAGTGTCTACCCCCACCCGTTTTTTGAATTTCCAAAGCCTTATGCAGTGCCTCCTGTAAACGCTATGTAGCCGGCCCATGCTTACCTACATGAATTACAATGATGAGATAATAATAAGTGATACTAATGGAAAACATTGTGAATGCTATTTTCCAGACAGTATGCTAAGCACTTTACCTGTATTCTCACATTTGACCTTTTAAGGCAGATGTTATAACTATTCTATAGAAGATAGGATGGTGATACAGATAAATATGGTGACTTGCTCAAAGTCAGAGAGTCAGTGCACGGTGAAGCCAGGATCCTAACCAGCACACCTTATCCACAAAGGTCAGGCTCTCAGACACATGCCAGCCCTCCAAGTCCCCTCCTTTCTAATATAGAAAATAAAAGTTTTAAAAATCACACAAAAAGAGGAAGTCCATAAACATCCATTGCACTCTGAAACGTGGTGTCAACTGTGAGCGTGGAAGACAATGCCCAACAGAGCAGAAGAGAAACCGAGAAGTACCCACATACCCGATTCCCACGAAACTCATGGGTGTGACTCCATGAGCGGGAAAACACCAACCACCCCGATGGAAGCATCAGAAAGAAAGGTAGACATCACCAGGTAGAGGGAGAATAAAGCCAGTGAACCTGCTAAAAGGGACTCAAGGAGTTAACCAGGCAAAACCGGAGACCCAGAAAAGATGCACAGTTAATTAGCTGAAGTTTCAAGGACTGGGAATTACTTGGAATGTCCATACGCTCCCCAGACAAAAAGAAACAACACACATAGATGAGAAGTCTCCAAGCACAAACTCTCCCCAGATAAGAGAAATTAAAACCTCCAAAGACAGACACAGAAACCATCAGTGCAGCCCGTCTTTTTTTGACCCATTGACCCAGACCCTCCGAGGCCAAAGACCATCTATCCAGGGCTTCTCTGCCCGCCAAAAACCCCACAGAAAGCAGCCTCACAGAATGCAGCCTGCCTCTGTCTCCCTTCACCCTGGCCACCTCCTCCTTGGAGGTAATCAAATTCTGCATTGCTACTGCGTCTCTGCCCTTCAATTCTTTGTTGCGGCAGGACAAGGACCGAGGAGAATGAACTCGGCCCCCAACAGGGAGACCCCCTGAGACATGGAAAATGGGAAACAGGAAGAAGATAAACCAGAAGCCAAGGGGCTGAGATATAAGCCCAGCCCTTAAATGAGTGAATTACTTTTAACTCTTTAATCAGAAGCCAAAGTTAAATTCAACACATATCATATAGACAGACTTTACCACAAATCTATTCAGCAAGTATAGAGTCATTTAGCACGCAAAGAGCACTTCAGTTATTAAATGAGATTATAAAAAAGGGAACAGAATCTTTATACCTCACATACAAAAACAATTCTTTAAAAAATCTCAGTTTAAGAAACTTGGGAAATATCAGAAATGTCAAATACAAGGAGATGCAACCAATGGGTGCCTGGACCCAGAAGGGTTTTCTGGGACACAGCCAACCACCAGTCCCACAGGGCCTCCAGGCACAGAGTGAGGCCGGCAGCCACTAGAGGCCGGCGAGTCTCCCACCCTCGTTGTCACGTAAGCTTGAAGTACGCAACTATTTTAGAATGTCAGGAAGAATGTGCGTGTCTCCCAAACTCCAAGATAAACTAGGTCAAGAAGCTCCTCTTCCTTCATAGTAAAAATAAATGTATATAAAGGAAACCAATTCCACCTCTGTTCCTGTGGTCGCCACATGTAGGCAAAGTGTGTCCGGCCTGCACAGGGAAGATTCGCATGCTGTTTAAACACCATATGGTCTGTTGTAGCCAAGTTAAGACCTGGGCGATTTCTCCAATGAATCTACATTTCTGGAATCTCCTTGGACAATGGCCATGTCACATTCGACAATACCAGGGCACACTGTCCCCAGGTCAGCACCCTCATCCCCTCTGCCTCCCAGCTCGCTGTTGGGTGTCTTCCTGGCTCTTCTGTGTTCTTGATAAATGGGTTAAAGTCAATGAAGTGTTTCTTGAAAACAATTAAGGTTTTCTTTACTTAAAATGTAAAACCTAAAAATAGAAAGTGCTGCATGCCACAAAAGCCAGATGAAACTCTTCCTTCTTTAATATGCAAACCGTGACCATAGAATATGTGACTCTTTACTATTAACCGACTCTTTACTATTAACCCCACCAGACATGCCTGCAGGCTTCTGAATTTGTGGCCCTATCCTAAATGCCATTCAGTATAAGGATGTCTAGGATTCCTACCAAGGAGGCTCCAGGTTGGGAAGTAACAAAGAGTAATTTTATTTAAAATTTTTCTTCCCACAGAATGGATTCTAGCAGAGCACTGAACACATTATACTGTTTTACTGGTTCCTGCCTGCACCTTCCCAAGTAAAGCAGGAGTTTGATTCAAGACTTATGATGATTTGTAGCCTAATTATCCCATAGGTCCGGCACATTTGTGTATGTCAGGAGCTTATTCTAAATGAATGGATGAATGAATCTCCTCTGACATACATACATATATATATAGACACACACACACATATACATGCATATACATAAATACACACATGATGAACATACAGGAAAGGTTGAGAAGATAATAAATCACTGGTAAGCTTTTCAACGTTTTCTTCACTTACTTCCCCAGACTTTAACAATGAAAAAAATCCTGAGAAATTTGTTTATAAATTTTAAATTTCTAAAATTGTTGCATTTTTAATAACCATACAGTCATAGAACATCTTACAGTTTATATATTATAATTTCAATTTGATGTTGGAAATATATATATTTCAAATTTTAGAAGGGTAAACAGGTACAGGCAATATGAAAGGCAAGGTGTGGAACTCCAGGTAACATCTAAGTTTTGCTGCAAGAAGCAATTAAGGACTTCCGGGAAGATGGCGGTGTGAGCAGGGCGGCAGAAATCTCCTCCCAACACTATATTTATCTACGAAAACACAGAAAATACATCTATTCCTAAAAGAGAGACGAGAACACACAGGAAAGCGCACAGCGTGCAGCTACACCTGAGAGGACTAGGCACCCCAAGAGGCGGGTAAGATACGGAGCCGCGACCCGGCGGGACCCGAGCACTCCCCCACCCCAGCGCACCGGTGGGAGGAGAGGATTCAGAGCCGGGAGGGAGTGGAGGTACACCCCGCGAAGTAGCCATCCCCGGGGATCTGCGCGGGGAGTGCTGACCCACATTGCGCAGTGCAGCGGAGATTGGAGAGACAGAGCGGCAGGATCTGAGCAGGGAACACGCCAGGGTGCTTGAAGCCGGCTCCCGGGAAGGAAAAAAAAAAAGCGTGCGCTTTCTTCAGAGGTCTTAAAGAGACAGGAGCCCAGCAGAGGAGCTGGACCGCCCCAGCACACTCAGCCCAGCAGGCTGGGAGTCCTGGGGAGTTTCAGACACCTTAGCTGGCGACTGAGGAAGTGTAGCCATACTTAACACTTCTCACTGAGATCAACAGCCTCCTACTCGTTCCCACCCCTGCAAGAGTGATAAAGGGCCCTGCGGAGCGGCACAGTCACAGCTGTGGAATAGTGGGGCAATAGCGCCACCTAGAGCATTCCCACAGAATCTACATCCGGTGGGCATTTTGTTTTGTTTTGTTTTGTTTTTTGTTTTGTTTTTGTTTTTTCTTTTCTTTCTTTCTCTTTTTTCTTTTTTTCTCTTTTTTTTTCTTCTCTTTTTAAAGTCTTAAAGAGCCCAGCTGACATACATGGCAACTATCAGTGACCAATTATATAGCCATGAAAAGACAGAGGAATATGGTTCAGACCAAAATCAACCAGACAACCCCAGAGAGGGAGTCTGAAGGGATGGAAATGCACAGCCTCCCTGAAAAAGAATTCAGAATAAAAGTCATAAACATGCTGATGGACCTACAGAGAAATGTGCAAGAGCTGAGGGAGGAAGTGAGGGAACTGAGGAAAGACAATACAGAAATCAGACAAGCGATCGACCGGCTTAACAGCAGAATGGATGAGATGCAAGAGACTGTTAATGGAATGGAAAACAGAGAACAGGAGTACAGAGCACCTGAGGCAGAGAGAGATAAAAGGATTTCTAGGAATGAAAGAATATTAAGAGAACTGTGTGACCAATCCAAACGGAACAATATTCGCATTATAGGAGTACCAGAGGAAGAAGAGAGAGAAAAAGGGATAGAAAGTGTCTTTGGAGAAATAATTGCTGAAAACTTTCCCTCGCTGGGGAAGGAAGTAGTCTCGCAGTCCACCGAAGCTCATAGATCTCCCAACACAAGGGACCCAAGGAAGACAACACCAAGACACATAATAATTAAGATGGCAAAGATCAAAGATAAAGACAGGGTATTAAAGGTAGCTAGAGAGAGAAAAAAGATCACCTACAAAGGAAAACCCATTAGACTATCATCAGACTCCTCAACAGAAACCTTACAGGCCAGAAGAGAATAGCATGATATATTTAAAATTATGAAACAGAAGGGCCTCGAACCAAGAATATTGCATCCAGCACGATTATCATTTAAATATGATGGAGGGATTAAACAATTTCCAGATAAACGAAAGTTGAGAGAGTTTGCCTCTCATAAAGCACCACTACAGGATATCTTAAATGGACTGCTCTAGATGGAAGCACACCTAAGGCTAAAAAGAAAAAAAAATCATAGCAAAGAAAGCAGACCATCCAAATACTAACTAAAGGCAAAGAATAAAACACCTATTATAGAAAGAATGGAGGAGGAGGAATTACAAGGGAGAGAAAGAAAGAAATATCAGACTGTGTTTACAATAACTTAACAAGAAAGTTAAGTTAGATTGTTAGATAGTAAAGAAGCAACCCTTGAACCCTTGGTAACCACGAATCTAAAGCCAGCAATGGCAATAAGTACATACCTATCAGTAATCACCCTAAATGTAAATGGACTGAATGCACCAATCAAAAGACACAGAGTAACAGAATGGATAAAAAAGCAAGACCCATCTATATGCTGCCTACAAGAAACTCACCTCAAATCCAAAGATATACACAGACTAAAAGTGAAGGGATGGAAAAAGATATTTCATGCAAACAACAAAGAGAAAAAAGCAGGTGTTGCAGTACTTGTATCAGACAAAATAGACTTCAAAACGAAGAAAGTAGCAAAAGATAAAGAAGGACACTAAATAATGATAAAGGGGTCAGTCCAACAAGAAGATATAACCATTATAAATATATATGCACCCAACACAGGAGCGCCAGCATATGTGAGACAAATACTAACAGAATTAAAGGAGGAAATAGATAGCAATGCATTCATCTTAGGAGACTTCAACACACCACTCACTCCAGAGGACAGATCAACCAGACAGAAAATAAGTAAAGACACAGAGGCACTCAACAACACACTAGAACAGATGGACCTAACAGATATCTACAGAACTCTACACCCAAAAGCAACAGGATACACATTCTTCTCAAGTGCACATGGAACATTTTCCAGAATAGACCACATACTAGGCCACAAAAAGAACCTCAGTAATTTCAAATAATATTGAAATCCTACCAACCAACTTCTCAGATTACCAAGGTATAAAACTAGAAATAAATTTTAGAAAGAAATCAAAAAGGCTCACAAATACATGGAGACTTAACAACACTCTCCTAATTAATCAATGGGTTAACGACCAAATCAAAACAGAAATCAAAGAATATATGGAGACTAATGACAACAACAACACACAACAAAACAAAGCCACAACTTCTGTGGGACGCAGCAAAGGCAGTTCTAAGAGGAAAGTATATTGCAATCCAGGCCTATTTAAAGAAAGAAGAACATTCCCAAATGCATAGTCTAAAGACACAATTACTGAAATTGGAAAAAGAAGAACAAATGAGGCCCAACGTCACCAGAAGGAGGGACATAATAAAGATTAGAGAAGAAATAAATAAAATTGAGAAGAATAAAACAATAGAAAAAATCAATGAAACCAAGAGCTGGTTCTTTGAAAAAATAAATAAAATAGATAAACCCCTAGCCAGACTCATTAAGAGAAAAAGAGAATCTACACACATAAACACAACCAGAAATGAGAAAGGAAAAATCACGACGGACCCCACAGAAATACAAAGAATCATAAGAGAATATTATGAGAATCCATATGCTAACAAGCTGGAAAACATAGAAGAAATGGACAACTTCTTAGAAAAATACAACCTTCGAAGACTGACCAAGCAAGAAACAAAAAAACTAAACAGACCAATCACCAGTGACGAAATCGAATTGGTAATCAAAAAACTACTCAAGAACAAAACCCCTGGGCCTGATGGATTCACCTCTGAATTCTACCAGACATATAGAGAAGAAATAACACCGATTCTCCTTAAAGTTTTCCAAAAAATAGAAGAGGAGGGAATACTTCCAAACTCATTCTATGAAGCCAGCATCACTCTAATACCAAAACCTGGAAAAGACCTCACCAAAAAGGAAAATTACAGACCAATATCCCTGATGAACGTAGATGCAAAAATACTCAACAAAATATTAGCAAACTGAATGAAAAACACATCAAGAGGATCATACACCATGATCAAGTGGGATTCATCCCAGGGATGCAAGGATGGTACAACATTCGAAAATCCATCAACATCATCCACCACATCAACAAAAAGAAGAACAAAAACCACATGATCATCTCCATAGATGCTGAAAAAGCATTTGACAAAATTCAGCATCCATTCATGATTAAAACTCTCAACAGAATGGCTATAGAGCACAAGTACCTCAACATCAGAAAGGCCATATATGACAAACCACAGCTAACATCATACTTAACAGCGAGAAGCTGAAAGCTTTTCATCTGAGATTGGGAACAAGACAGGGATGCCCACGCTCTCCACTGTTATTCAACATAGTACTGGAGGTCTTAGCCATGGCAGTCAGACAAAGCAAAGAAATACAAGGCATCCAGATTGGTAAAGAAGAAGTCAAATTATCACTATTTGCAGATGACATGATACTGTACATAAAAAACCCTAAAGATTCCATTCCAAAACTACTAGAACAAATATCTGAATTCAGCAAAGTTGCAGGATACAAAATTAAGACACAGAAATCTGTTGCTTTCCTATACACTAACGATGAACTAACAGAAAGAGAAATCAGAAAAACAATTCCATTCACAATTGCATCAAAAAGAATAAAATACCTAGGAATAAACCTAACGAAGGAAGTGAAAGACCTGTACTCTGAAAACTACAAGACACTCCTAAGAGAAATTAAAGAGGACACTAACAAATGGAAATGCATCCCATGCTCTTGGCTAGGAAGAATCAGTATTGTCAAAATGGCTATACTACCTAAAGCAATCTACAGATTCAATGCAATCCCTATCAAACTACCAACAGCTTTCTTCAATGAACTGGAACAAATAATTCAAAATTCATATGGAACCACAAAAGACCCCGAATAGCCAAAGCAATCCTGAGAAGGAGGAATAAAACAGGGGGAATTACACTCCCTGACTTCAAGCTCTACAAAGCCACAGTAATCAAGACAATTTGGTATTGGCACAAAAACAGACCCACAGACCAGTGGAACAGAATAGAAAATCCAAACATTAACCCAAACATATACAGTCAATTAATATTTGATAAAAGTGCCTTGGATATACAATGGGGAGATGACAGCCTCTTCAGCAGCTGGTGTTGGAAAAACTGGACAGCTACATGTAAGAGAATGAAACTGGACTACTGTCTAGCCCCATACACAAAGGTAAACTCAAGGTGGATCAAAGACCTGAATGTAAGTCATGAAACCATAAAACTCTTAGAAAAAAACATAGGCAAAAATCTCTTGGACATAAACATGAGCAACTTCTTCATGAACATATCTCCCCGGGCAAGGGAAACAAAAGCAAAAATGAACAAGTGGGACTATATCAAGCTGAAAAGCTTCTGTACAGCAAAGGACACCATCAGTAGAACAAAAAGACATCCTACAGTATGGGAGAATATATTCATAAAAAACGTATCTGATAAAGGGTTGACATCCAAAATATATAAAGAACTCATGCACCTTAACAAACAGAAAGCAAATAATCCAATTAAGAAATGGGCAGAGGACATGAATAGACACTTCTCAAAGAAGAAATTCAGATGGCCAACAGGCACATGAAAAGATGCTCCACATCGCTAATCATCAGAGAAATGCAGATTAAAACCACAATGAGATATCACCTCACACCAGTGAGGATGGCCAACATCCAAAACACAAACAACAACAAATGTTGGCGAGGATGTGGAGAAAAGGGAACCCTCCTACACTGCTGGTGGAACTGCAAATTAGTTCAACCATTGTGGAAAGCAGTATGGAGGTTCCTCAAAAAACTCAAAATAGAAATACCATTTGACCCAGGAATTCCACTCCTAGGAATTTACCCTAAGAATGCAGCAGCCCAATTTGAAAAGGACAGATGCACCCCTATGTTTATTGCAGCACTATTTACAATAGCCAAGAAATGGAAGCAACCTAAGTGTCCATCAGTAGATGAATGGATAAAGAAGATGTGGTACATATACACAATGGAATATTATTCAGCCATAAGAAGAAAACAAATCCTACCATTTGCAACAACATGGATGGAGCTAGAGGGTATTATGCTCAGTGAAATAAGCCAAGCCGAAAAAGACAAGTATCAAATGATTTCACTCATATGTGGAGTATAAGAACAAAGAAAAATACTGAAGGAACAAAACAGCAGCAGACTCACAGAACCCAAGAACGGACTAATAGTTACCAAAGGGAAAGGGACTGGGGAAAATGGGCGGGAAGGGAGGGATAAGAGGGAAAAAGGGGCATTACGATTAGCAGATATAATGTTGGGGGGCACGGGGAGGGCAGTACAACTCAGAGAAGACAAGTAGTGATTCTATAGCATCTCACTACGCTGACGGACAGTGACTGTAATGGGGTTGGTGGGGGGGGACCTGATGAAGGGGTAGTTTAATAATCGTAATATTGCACATGTAATTGTAAATTAATGATAAAATAAATTATATTAAAAAAAGAAGCAATTAAGTTTCGAAGGGAGCGAACTCTGAACCTGCTTCTCTTGGGAAGCATCTAGTTCTGAAGTTCTGCACCACCTGATTAGGCTAAAAAAGTGTACGAAAGTAGTGATAGCACTAAGGGCATTTTGATATATTTGAACATGACAATTATCACCATAGGAATATGTTCCAAAGATCCCTTAAAAAGTTTTAGAAAAATATTCAGCAATGAGTCCTCCCAGCACCCAGAACCTAAAATATTTTTAATTCAATTATAAGGGATCCAGCACTTATGTGGGTGTTCACTGTTTTTTTTTTTTTCCAACTTGCTTCTTCATGTAACTTAATTTATTCCTAACTCTAACTTAAAGTTAACAGGAATTTTCTCAGTTCATAAATTTTTGAAATGCTATGCTCAAATAAAGTGGGATTGCATAGGGCAGGATATAGTGGTGTTAGTGTTACTGTATTGAGAGATGGTGTCTGTCTTCAAAACAAGGTGTTTGCCGTCCACAGGGAAGACATGCACTAAAGAGCCTCCACAAGGGCTTCCCGCCCAAGAACCTGCCCAGTTTCATCGCGAGTATGGCTCCTTGTCATTTTGCCCCAACTTGATTTAACTTATTTGCAACAACGGAAAACAGCAGCAATAGCTTTCTTACATATGGCCGATTAAATA
Source organism: Smutsia gigantea (assembly GCA_032199065.1). NCBI lineage: Eukaryota > Metazoa > Chordata > Mammalia > Pholidota > Manidae > Smutsia > Smutsia gigantea. The sequence continues at coordinate 24,227 of JAVSCE010002240.1, forward strand.
ACTTCAAGGAAATCAAACTAAAAATGCCTCGTTCATGGTACTTCTACAGAAAATTCAGAGTGAATGAGTGCAGGTCTGTAATTTCCTAACCTAGTCGTCCTTCCACAGCTGCGGCTGCCCAGTCAGTCCAAAAAATGTTCTAACAAATGGTGCACAGCCTGTGGGATGCCCACACCTACATCCTCATTTTAAATAGCAGTGGAAGTCAGTAGGAATTTTTTCAAGCAAAACAGAGATATTTAACACTTATTCAGTCATTCCAGATGTTTCTTCTCCTATGGGAAGGCATATGAGTTTTTTCCTATTAGAAACAGTACTATTGTTACACTGAGTAGAAAATTATCATTCTTTACTGTGGCCAGTTTTTCACAATACAGTCTGTATTTGGGCCTAGCCAACTCTGAATTTGTAATTCAGATTTACATGTAAGGATTTTAGGAAAAACGTCAAGGCATTTTATATATTAGTTATGTCAACTTTTACATTCGTAAAGGAAGTTATCTAAAATTTTACTTTCCAAGAATGTGCATTACACTGCCTGAACATAAGTGAACATTTTGCTATTAGTTATGGAATGATGTCATAAATTCATTTACAATGGAACATGCTACTCAAATGCAGACTTTTCAGCAACAGAGAAAATCGGTGCTAAAAAACTGGTGCCTGGCACCATCTAACAAGAGAATCACAAAGTAGATTAAAAAAAAAAAGCAGGGATTATATCTGTTGTATGACAAGAGTATACAAATGTGGAATTTATGATAAATTTTAGTGCTAGAATTCTGAGATATATAAAAAGATTAGTTCAAATATTTTGGTTGGAACATATGGTTTAATTAACATAGCAAACTGATTTTGAACAGTATAGTTACACATTTCTTTGAAAACTGTGAAGTCAAAGATCTCTGGGTGCTATTGTTTGAACTTAGTTCAATAATTCCTTTAAAAACATATTGACTGGCTTGAAGGTTTTTTGGAAAAGAAGATGAATTTGGGGGTGTCTAAAACTTGAAACTAACTCTGGGAAAAGCGTAACTTTAACATATCGTAAAAAAGCATGATTTTTCCAAATCAAATCTTGTATGTATTATTCAAGGAACTAAGAAGTGCCTTGTGGTAAAAGCATTAGAAAAGGGGCATATAAGACTATTTTACAAAAAATTAGTCAATGCTGAAAATACATGGTTTTAAATATAAACCACAGCATCATGTCTCTCCTCGGTGTGGCCCATGAATGCTTAGAATATTGTGTGTATAGCTGCCTTTTGCTTTATTCCACAATGCATGAAATAGCTAAAGGCAGGAATGGATGAGGCAGTAGACAGATTACTTTATTAACTATAATTTTAATAATTGTGCGATTTCTCAGAGCTTGTAAAATCCCACATTTATCAAAAAGAAAGCAAACAAGATGAACAATTACTCAGAAGAGACCTATGACACGCTGTAAATCAGACACAACAGTGGTAGAAGGGCAGATAACAGGTCCTTTCCTCGCCCCACCCCTTCCTGGAGAGCGAAAACCACTGAGTAGTTGCAACTCACTTTACGTTGTACCTATGTCTTAGAAAGTACAGACAAACTGTGGAAAATGTGCCTTTATTTCTCAATTAAGTGTCTGAATTCATCACTAAATTGCGCTTAAAAACCCACAAGCAGTGTTCTCAACAATTACTGCAGGGATTATGCCCCTGTGCCATCCTGACAAAGGCTGAAGAATGTTCTCATGGCCAGACAGTGATTTCACAGCACACTTTAACTGGAATGATTATCATGTGAATGTTATGTGTAATCTACACTGTGCTTATTTTAAAATATGGCATGTCATAAAATTATCATACCAGAAAAGAAAAAAATAAATGTGAGACTTCATGGGCCAATTAACATTTGCCATCAATTCACATTCTACAAAAATGTGCTGAGCAAGAGTTTTTATTCGTATTTTTAATGGGTTCGACTGTTCAGTGACCTGAAATGACACTTCTATTCCCACCAGAGATTCCTAGAGCACAGGATCTTTACCATGCACGGTGTTCACATGGTGCCCATTTTGAGAATGTGCTAATTGCAAGAGTACTAGATTGTAAAATGTGAATGTCTGGTTAATGCAAGTATAAAATACATATATTCAAAAGCATGTTTGCACCTTAGAGGCTGTGTCTTAATTTATATGTTTGTGAATACATTAATGGGAGACACGGAAGGATTCTAGATGTCTGAACTACCTAAACTCACTAACTCTTCCAGATTTGGGGGAAACTTCTTCCTTTCAAAACTAACCACAGCAGAAATGTCATGAGGTTTATGATGAGTCACAGTGGAAACAAACTGCACCATTAAAAATCAAGGCAATACAGAAAAAAACAACTTTTCACAGTCACATGCCCCTTGGTCAGAATTTAATCTAAATCAACCCTTTCTGCAATAGAATAATATTATGCTTTTATAACATTGTTTCAATATATATATATACATAAAGTGCTCCTAAGGACCTCTGTCATAATAGGTAAGGGAAGGCTATGTTTTTATGTTCATCAGTAACCACCAGATAAAAATGGCCCCTGGGGAACAAAGTCCTGTAAGTGGACTTATAATTTATTATAGGATGGAAGCAGGCCCAAATGCATTAACAGCCGAGGGGCAAAGTTCATGCCCTTATTCAGCAAGTATTTATGGAGTACCTCTTCTAAGCCAGGATGGCCAAGAACTGCTCCTTGGAATTTCACCTGCTCCAAGGGTCCTTATTCTCCTGACCCTACAGTCAGTGTCCTCTTTGCAATTACAAAGGGGAAATGATCCTCATTAGTTCCACGATTGGTGCCACCATCCTTTCTTTTATGTGATGATGTCATTCCATACAGTGGCAGTAACAGGTCGCAGGAATGTTGAACTTGAGATAGGAAGGGTGGACTTTAGAAATACTCAGGCTGGTTTGCGCAAACACTGCCACCATCACCTCCTGTGTGACTTCTGGCAGCCATTTAACTTCTCCATACATGATCACTAGAGTGAAAACAGTATCTTCAAGGACACACTGGGGTGCAGGGAGGGAGCATGCACTTGGCCATTAGTGACCTTCAGGGTCAGCCGTCTCCATCCCTAAGGCACCAGCTCGGTAGTGCTGCCTAACCTGCTACAAGTCCAGCTTCCCAATGATGAAATGACCTGAAGGCTATTTGAATTCAAGGGCTGGTCTGAAGATCTAAATATACTGATTTACAGGGTCGTGAGTAGTGTGTCTTGATTTTCCTCTTTCCTTGTACTCCACATGCCCCTCACTGGTTCTTGCTGATCTTGTCCTTCAGCTACTGCCTCAGTCCAGAACATGGATGTCTTCAGAGCCTTTTCACTGTCCGCCAACTCATTCCCGTGCAGCTGACTGTCCCCACATGAGCCACGCAGTCTCTCAAGGATATAAACTGATAATCGCACACCATGTCCCCATGCTGGCTTCCAGGCTGCCCCCTGCATGTGCCTCCACCATTACATCCAGGGCGATGGGGCCATCCTCCCCTGTGTGGACGGCTGCAGTTACTCTTGAAGTGACGCAGGCAAATCCCCTCTGTCCTCCCGACCCCACCCTTGCCACTGCTTCCCCAAGGCTGGCACTTTGCGGGGGGGGGCACCCCACTGCCGCCTGGTGAGCGGTCTCCCAGCTTTCCCTCCTCAGTCCTCAACACAGTTGGAACAGCTTTGTTTTCCCCCCAGGTGGTCGTGGGGAGGTGGGGTCACTGCATATCCAGTGTCTAGTTTCACCTTTGCATACAGTAGGTACTCAGTAGATATTTTAAAATAAATAAAAGAAAAATACACAGAACAACTGCTTTCAGCTGTAAGTATAATAGCTAGAAGACTGAAAAGTCGCTTGCCAAAATTTAAACTTTTAATGAGTACATATATGTTAGTGTCTATTCATTATACTTCCAAATTTGGTGGATATTAAGATATTTATAAAAATTTACTTAAATATTAATACTTAAAATAATCTATTTTTTTCATGTATTTTTCCAAATGTTTTTAGTCACATATTTCAGTTATGATTAAAGATTCTTCCTTCAAGAATTAACTGGATGATTATTGAGATTTATGCATGTAAAAATTCCCAAAGCTCTCTTTGCTAAATTTTCTAATTCAATGAACACAGTGTGGACCTGTCTCCATGGTAACAGATATTAGATCACAAATTTTATTTCTTTCGTACTGCTTTGATTATTATGAACAGGTCAACAAGGATTACGTGATAATTTGTATTTTTATAATAATATGCATAAAATAAATGCTAATCTTCTCTAATGTTTTCATATTCTTTTGCACTGATTTTCCTTTATTTCTTGAATTCAAATTTCCTTTTGCAGATATTAAATATATAGGGTAAGAGAGGAGAAATTTTCACTTAATAGGTGGTTAAGCTCTTCAAATTTGTTGACTTCTTTGCTGTCCTCTTGTAAGATCCTATAACTTATTATAATAATGACGCTCCAAAATACTTTGCAGTCTCTATTTCAGAATTACCCCCTGTGCCTGTGGCACTTTTCTTCAAAGCTCCTCCAAGTTGGAGGTCTTCGTATTCTGAAGGTGGCTTCAGTTTTAGGCAGAAAGCATCGTACTCAATTGCCCACCTGAGCTCTTGCGTATCTAGGGAGCCCCTGGCTCTTCTCCCACCCAGTTGGCCGCCTGTGGTCCACATTCTGTCCCTGTCGCAGTACTGCCCATCGGCTGAATCTTCTGCGCCCTCAGGCATGAACTGGGATCTTTCCTTCCTCAGCAGGGTAAATCTTTAAAGTGAGCCTTCCACTCTAAGGCAGTACAGACTGTTCCCTCAAGGGCTCACATTACACCCTATTGGAGCATTTCCAAGGTATCTTCTTTGATGTTCTACTCTCTTGCCTGGATTGGGAATAAAAAGTGTCTTCCTTAGAATGACATTGCCTGACCTCGCAAATTCCCTGTTCATGGCAGATGCTGGATAAATATGTATTTAATGAATAAACATAAACTTATCAAGTCACAGGAAACATGTCTAAGTTCAATTATGTCAATTGATGGCCAGACAAAAATTAGATGGACTTAATCTCCCTGCAAATTTTGGACATTCATGGATCACATACTTGGTGACTCAGGATCTTAGCTCTGAAACTGGCCATTAATCAACGTCCATAAAAGCATATATTTTGTAAAAGCCCACAATTTTAGTAAGAGTTCTTTCTAGCATTTTTTTTCCATTTATGTTCAAGTTTCCCACATTTTATCACATGCTGGAAAAAAAAGCATTTTAAAGTGACTAAAGAGTGCTCTCCAATGTGTATTAAATAAATATAAACCCTTCCAAAATATTCAAAGCATTATTTTCTACTGTTACAACTTGTATCTCTATGAGCAGGAATGAGGGCATGATAGAAAACACATTTTACCAAATGGATGCTTTTAAATTACCTTGTGAAAACTACTTAGTGGAAAAATATTAAATCAATACATTTAATTACAATGATTAAGCAACCTAAAATAGCATCTTCTCACTAAGTACACTGAAAAATATATTTAAATGTTTATTATGCAAAAGGCACAATGTGAGACACTGGGAAGGATTTGTAGGTCTCCATTCAAATAGTTCACAAAGAGCAGACAGCATAAAACATGCAGGAAAAGTACAAATAAAGAATGACAAAGTGGCATAAGACTAATGCACGTAAAATAAGACACAGAAAGAGGATTGTGAAGTTGTTCTGGGGGCCTCGGGTAAGCCTTCACGAAGGGGATCATATCCAAACCTGATGAAGGACAGATCTATGGACAATATCCTGGATAACCCATGTGCTAATCCCAGTCTGAATTCCCCATCTTATGTTAATATTGGTTTGTATTTGTTCTGTGTTTCTGCCCAACTCTGAGATTCCATCCTCAGTTTAAAAATTTCCAACTGTGTAAGTCTGCCTAATTTGTATAAATACGCTAACTGCATTACTAAGTATAAACTCTAGGCATACAGTTCTATTTCACTTTTTTATGCATTTGTAAAAGTATGTTTTATTTTTAACCTTAATTTTGTATTGTGGTATTCTTGTAAGCTGCCATATATCATAATAATAACTGAGAATATGTATGTTTGTGTGTGCATATGGAGAGACAGTTTCTCAAAATTTATCCAACACTTACATGGCACCTACTGTTTACCGGCTACTGTTTTAAGTCTTAATGTAACCCTAGGGCACCAGGGTTACACACAGATACTATTTCACCCACTTTATAGGTGAGAAAAATGAGGCACAGCAAAGGTGTGGGAATGGCCTCCTATCGCACAGTGACTGAGCACCAAAGCCGACTTCCGGGCTTGGCTACAAGGTTCCGAGTCTGAGCCTCTGACCCTCTGACGTCTCACACAGAATCCTTACTTCCATTTCTTAACCAATCCAGCTCTTTGCCCTTCTGCTTCTCCATCCCTACCATGTAAGAAGTCTTCCACCCTGGACAGAAAAAGGCAACATCTCTTCCATGGCAAACATTACAACTCTCAGAAGCCTTTCCGGGTTTTACCGGCCCAAAGCAGTCTCTTTGGTGTTCCCCAGTATAAAAATTTTCTTATGCAGGTGTTAATTACATCTTGCCTTAAAAGAAACCTCCACTGTACGTATACTCTGCTTCATGCTGGATTGTAAGCTCACTGACTGCAGGTAACTTGAGGCCTCTTTCCTTGCCATCATATCTGGAACCTTCTCAGTGTCAGTGCAAATTGTCAAAATCACTTTTAGTTGATAGGATGGACAATCACTGGTCATCTCAATCCTCACTGTGCCCTGGCCCCTAGCAGATAACAGACATTCAGTAATTGCTGCATAAATGAAACTGCAGACTGAGGGGAATGAATGTGAAATTTCTTTAGCTATAATTTTTTTAAACAATACAGTCAAATAATTTCAACTTAAAAATGAAGCATTGAAAGAAGCTCTTCTTAAGGAAAATTTCAATGAAAGCTAAATTCTGTGAATTTACTTAACTGAAGGAACCAGACAATGAAAAAAATGGTCTGTATATCAGGATTAAGAACACTTAGGCACTTCACAATATTTATTTTATTTACACAAAAGAACAAGTTAGATAAACAGGGTAGTAATACAATATTTTGAGTTTAACATACTCTTTAATTAAACTTTATTGGCTCCCAATACACATTTTAAAATTATATGTAGTAAGACATGACTCCAACGTTTTTCCTTTTTAGCTTGGCAGATCTTGTCAGGAGGTGTTTACTTTGTTGCAAACTTGATAGTTTTTGAATATGAGATAAGCTTTATGTAAAAATGTGTGAGGATTATTCATTTATTTAAAATATATAAGAGATTCATTTTAGAAAGCACTATAAAAACACTCAATATTTCATTAAGACTCATATTTTAGAAGGAAGCATATTTAGGAATTAATCCCCCAGTTTTAAAAGAAAGTTAGTAGGAAAAAAAGGATTCATTTTAGTTTATGCTCCCAACTGGGGCCAGATAAGCAAGTGAGTTATATATGCTTCCACAGAATTTTTAGTGGGAGCTTTTATCAACCCAACAAGCCCACTCAGCAGCCAGGAATGTGTGCTATCACTAGTCTGTGGACAAAGGAGCCAGGAAGCCTGGAGGCACAAAATTCTGACCCAAATCTAAGGAATCTCCTGATGCCTTCAAACCTGCTCTAATTGGTGTCTGAATAGATTTACCAGAGAAAAGACCACATGATCCAAGACAGGGCAAGAGAAGACACACTGAAAAGAAATTCACAGGAAGCCCAGATACTGAAGTTATCAAAAGTCAATTCTAAAATACTTGTGCTTAATGTGTTCAAGATATTAGAAGACATGATAAAGAACCTCAGGAGAGAACTCGTATCTCTTACAAACAGGAGTTGAGGAGAAAGTCGGCAAATGAAAAAGGTAACAACTGAAATCAAAACCTAAGGTCCAGGCAGATTAGGCAAAGTTGCAGGGAAGATTAGATAAGGAGGAAAAAGGCCGGTACAAAATACTTTGGAAGAGAGATAAAATAATGATAAATGAAGAACTGTCAGGGAAACTTGGGGTATGGGGAAAGATACTAAATAACATTTATCCATAAGGAGAAAAGAAAAGATGGAGGAAAAGCAATATTTGAAGAGAGAATGGCAGATGACCATCCACTGATCACAGACATCAAGTAACAGAAGTGAAAAGGGAGAGTACATACAATACACATAGAGAAAATCAAACTCCAAAGGCAGATCTTAAAATCAGTTGTAGAGAAAAGGCGGTCAAAGGAGTAATGACAAAACTGACAGCTAATTTCTCCACAGAAAAATGGAACCTGGAAGGTGATGGGCGGCTGTTGTTAAAGAACTGTAATAAAACGCCAACACAGAAACCTGCACCATGTGAAATAAGCTTAAAACAATGAAGACATGTTCAGATAAACAAAAACTGAGGAAAGCTCATGGGACTTTTCAGGTATAGGGAATGGACAATCACAGGAAATATGAAGATGGAGAAAGGATAAGGACCCCGGCATGGGAGAAGCTGATAGTACACATAGAAGGATGCTGACAGTATATAATGATAAAGTTAATGTTCAAAGGGATTTAAATATGTGAAAAAGTAATTATAAATTCATCAAACTCTTATTGAATATTTGCATCATTGCTTTTTAGTTATTTTGTGTATAAAGACTTTCTTTATATAGTAATGACTTAACAAGATGACTTAACAGCAAACACTTTAAGCTCTCAAAACTATTTCTCCCACCCCTATATTCTCTCACCAAAATATGTTTTGAAAAATCACAGTTGTAATATTCTTTAAATGATCTTTCATGTTTACAACCATGATTATCAAATGAAAATGTCACAGAGAGCAAAACTGTTTAAATCATAAAATATCTACATTTAATGTAATGTTAAAATTATATAGAAATTATAAAATATCTAAAACATAAAGTATCTAACCCATCAAGTTACACTGACCCTGGTCTTTTTACATGAGTTCCCTATCTTTAACCATAAGTAAAATCCTCTTTCCATACATGGATGCAATATTATCTGGTTCATGTTTCCATACATAGACGTAATATTAACTGGTTCAGTGATCAAAATCACACCTACCTCCTTTTTAGAAGAACACAACAGTTTGATATTTTTCAAGGAATATTTTTTATGGACTTTTTTGTGTGTGTCATATTTCATGCTTCATTTCCTCTAGTCTTTTAGATGAAGACTGTTCTCTCCTGGTAGTTTAAAGCATTAAAACTGAAATCCCTGCAATTTGTCAACATACTAAATACCAACACACCATGTTCCCTTGAGCAAAATGCCCAGGAAAGAGACTGTCTCTGAGAAACCTGAATTTTCCCATTTCCCATGATAACACCACACTTGTCTTACGTGCATGTCTCCCTTGTGATAATAGCCTGGCACAGCTTCCACTCTGTACATGCAGCATCTGGCACAGGGCTTACTATGTTCCATCTGATGAATGAATGAGAACTTCCATGCACGAATGTGTACTGGGTAAGACAGGTCTATGTCTATACAAGAATGACTGAAAAGTAATGATGCAGGCATTCATGAAAAGTTTGCTGAATTTTTAGTGTTTCATATATTTTAATCCTACCAAACATCAATTTCTAACTTCATTATAGTCAAAATCCTATGAAGACCAATAGATGAGGCTTCCTGTCTTCCACAGTGATTTTTTCTGAACACGGTGAAGAACCAGGAAATCTATATTTACTATTTCGAGGCTGTGGGACGCCGTCAGGAAAATTACCCTTGTCTGCCTGTTGGGCTACTCTAATGTGAGTATTCATGAATTATGTATAGGTTGGAGAGAGCTTAACGTTATTTTGTCCACTTTCCCTGAAAAAATAAGGATATGGGTAATTCTAAAACTGTCAATTTTTCAAAGGGTTGGCAGTTTTTGAGAGAGATGCAAATTGTATCTTGTTACAAGTGGATAAAGTCTTAAATAAAAATTCTGTTTGATTTATTATCTTCCCTAGATGGAAAAAGGAAGAAATAATCTTTACTTGCAAATAATTGTACTCAAACTCACGACTGTCATCTCATTTACTGACAAGGACCATGCCATAACAACGACTGCCACCCATGCACAGGTTGAGGGATTTTATCCATCTCTGCATCCATTAAAATGTAAAAAGACTGTGTGTAGAGTAGATGCTAATACAAGCAGTTTTCATATTATGAAATTGTGGCTGTCAGTTTTCTAAACATCTTGCCCTATCACATCTTTAAAAGTACAAAAACAGCTTATGTACTTTACTGAAAAAATTGGCATTATCTTGGAAATTTCAGAGCAAATATTTTTAAATCTCACCTCCAATGATGTGATTTTAAAGGGATTCATTTTCCCCAGTAATTTAAAGGAAGACATTACCCAGTAGCCACTTACTAGATGCTTCTCTGAAGTATGAATGCACCACCATTTATGCAAGAAAATTAACAAACAAAAAGAAGGAGACAAAGCATATTTAATAAATGTTTAATATTCTGAAGTGCCTCTGGGTTTCTTCCATCTACAGCAGTTAATGACTTTTTAAAGCTCAGCTTCTTTCAAGTGATTTCTAAAGTGATGTGATCTCTTTTCTTAGATTGGTAACCAATTTCAGTACATGAAAATGAAATATATCACCTATGCTGATAAATAAGTGGCCATCAGAAGGAAGACAGTGACTTTAGGCTCAATTAGATGCTGATATTACAAAAAAAGATGCAAAACATCAGACCATTGTTTCTAATACAGTGCAGAGAGGACACATCTGACTTCTTTTGTGTTTTTACAGACAAGTACTCTTAGTACTTCCCACAGGAGGCTGCCCATGGTCCGATGATGAACCAGGGTCCCCCTTGCTTGAAAAATATATACACACACAAATGTAATGTCTATATAGTATACTGAAATACATTATGCAATATTAGTGTAAAATAAATAGAAAATAAATTGCCCTTACAATATCATTAACTGATAAATGCTTTAAAAAGAAAAACTGAATTTTTCATTGCTCTGAAAGAGCAAAGAATGGACAGAGCAAAAAGGAGAGTGGACACGGCCTCATTGTAATAATACAAAACAAAAGAATTTGCATATTATTAGAAAATGAATAAATGTATTTTATTTTTCTAAATTTACACTTCTCTGTCTACATATACTGCATCAGTAAGGTTACTTCAAATCCTTATACATGATTTTTTTCCCTAATTATATGTATTAACCATAATATCTCATTCTTCTGAGATTTTATGAACCTAAAAATCAATGATAGTGAGAAACAGATACATTTCCCAATACTAAAAATTAAAAGGCTAAGTTAAAGGCGATCAACTATGTTCTTATCAGAGCCTGGGAAAGAACAAGCGGAGAGCAAATTCACAATGCTCCTCGGGTTATGAGGTAAGTAATTGTGTACCAGTGCAGACTTTACAACAGGAAGCTTGCTTACACCATTAATTGTTAGCTCATTACTCAATGAACAGTGAGTGTATTCACTCTACAGTATTGTTAACCCCGTGTGCTCACATTATGAAGACCAGGTAAAAATAACTTCTGCAATTTTCTTAATGCCTGCAGTCACAAAGATGATTTCTAAACTGCAATTATCATGTAAAAAAAAAAGGAAGAATTTAATTGCCAACACAGAAAACTATAGACATTTCTGGTGTCAAAGGGTATCAGGAATATATTTAGTTTCTGGATGCAGTGCATGAGTGATTTTGAGAGTGTGACAGAAGTCTGGATGGTGTTATATCATATTTTCTGATGCAATCTAAATACATGACTTTGGTCCAGCCTACCACAGTTCATCTGGAATTGGAGGTTCCTAGGCTAAGCTGACGCTCACAGTACTTCCTGTTCTAAAGTCAAAGTGTCCGCAAATGCTTATGTGTTTTCTCAATGTGATTATTTTTTGTAGAACCATATATATGAAATGTATGATCACTGAGATTTTTATATAGGTGCACCTATAATTGCATTCAGTTCCTTTTTGTAATGCCAACTAATCTTTCTCACAGTTGTTATCAACGTCATTTTCTTTCTGAGATGAGAGCAAGATAAACTATCTGTGCTATTTATTACAATGGGTGTCATCCCGCTTCACCCTTAAACCTCGGAGGTGGAGACTATTAATAATCGAATGCTTGTGCCCCTGAAAACTCATGGAGAAACCTTAATCACCAACATAGTGCTACTTGCAGGGGGGGCCTTCAGGAGGTGATGAGGTCACGGAGGTGGAAGCCCTCGTGAGGGGGGCTAGTCTCCTGAGAGCTCCCAGCCCCTTCGCTGGGTGAAGGCAGCGAGCAGATGCCGTCAGTGAACAAGGAAGTTGTTCTCACCAGACCCCAAATCTCTCAATGCCATGTCCTTGGACTTCCAACCTCCAGAACTGTGACAGATAAATGTTTATAGGCCACCAGTCTGCGGTATTCTGTATGGCAGCCTGAGAGGGCTAAGACTTTAACCACAGGGACGGGAGCTCCGAGAGGCAGCCAGCAGCCAGGGGATCATTAGAGTCCTCAGGTTTGACCATCACATTCTGTGTTTCCTCTGCAGCCCATATGCTCTCCTGCAGTCAATCTGCTTGTCTTCAATAGAAACTCCCAGAATCTGGTACTTAGCTTGCAAAGATTCCATCAAGGTTCAAAATAATGAGTGCTTTCTTCCACTGTCTTCTCATTTCTCACTATTTGTAACACACTAATAGGTACAGGCTGGATAAAAATGAAGCACAAGTAATGTTCCCATACCATAAGGGCTTTGGCAACTACTGGGAAGAGCCATCGTGGGCAAAGTGCAAAGCTGACGGGAGCAGGAGACGAAGGGGACTAAGCCCACCAGAGTCCGGCCAGGACAAATGCAGAGAGCATAGCTGAGCCAGGTCTTGGATCTGGGCCAGATGACCCTCCACAGAGAAGGGATGGGGAAAGAGTGCTGCAACCCTCAGGACAAGCCCCAGCAAGCTGCTGACCTGTGGAGCCTGCACGGTGGGTCTGGCAGAGCCTGAGTCTGCAGTGGTTACAGTTAGAGCCAGGGGCATGAGAGGGGCATGAGTAGGGCTCTGCAGGAGCCTCGTGGGAGAGCTGGTCCAAGTCTGCTTTCCAGGAGCAGTGACAGCAGAGCCGAGCCTTCCCTGCCTGGGAGAATGCCAGTGTCAGACTGAGACAGGCCAAGTGTGCATGTGGGCTTCCAGGGAAGCCTAGAGAAGGTGGATGCAGTGAAGAGCTGGAGAGGATCTGTTACCAGCAAGGGAGGAGCAGGAGTTACCGTGGAAGCCAGTCACAGTGCTCAGGACTCAAAGTGACAGCAGAGTTATGGAGGGTGAGACGGGATAGGTGTTCCTGGGGGGCTTAATGAGGTTTTGCAAGGCAGATGCTAGAGCAACTGTCGGATAGATGGCGGTCACAGCAATGGTGAGAAAGGGCACAGGGGACACAATATGGCCAGGGAGGAAGGATGGACTTTTTATACAGACTACTGTGTCTGAGGCCCCTGAGGGACATGGTAGGCAGCGAAAATCTAATGGTAGTGACATACCGTAAATGTTAGACACTGGCTCTGGGAGAGGGTGACCCCTGCTTCAGAGCATATGCCAACTGCTATGGTGTAAATTCTGCTACAGTCACATCATTACAACACCTTAAATGTATACAGCCCTGTTTGTCAATTATATCTCAATAAAACTGAACAAAAAAGAAAAAACGATAAAAAAAACTCCTACTACTATGATGAATGCCAAGCTCCCAATTAGAATTTATTTTTAAATGTGTACCTCTCATTTTATTATCTTTGCATTACTAACACTGCATTAATATTTCCAGGGGAATATTACACAATAGTAGTGAGAATGGCATTTTGTCTTTAATAGGAATCCTTTGAAAGAACTCTGCTACATTAGTACTGATTTTATTTTAAAATATCTTTCTTTACCTTTTTTAAACTTTTTAAAAATCAGTTGTGACAGCTAAATTTTAACTACTACTTTTAAAATGTATAAATATAAATAATTTATAATGTCAATTAGTATGGCGTTCTATCATTTACTGACATATCGAATGTTCTCTTATTTAATCCACTGTGATATTACTGAAATGAATCTCCTTTGCCTTATGTATATTAATCTTTTAATTTACTCCCAAGTTGTACATTAATGTTTAGAAAAAATTAATCAGCATTTATATGTGAGATATGCTACTGTACTCTTTTAATGTGTCACCTCTCAAGTTTTCATAAATGTAAAACTCAAATACATTTAGAAACATTCTCTTTCTTTATGCTGGAGGGGTTTTTAAACATCCTTAGATATATTAAATATAGCAGATATTTAAACAATTTATTCACAACCAGTCCCTGATCTCCTTACATTTTTAGGGCCATTGGAGGAAGATGGCCTCTCACGGCACTAGGAGAAGCAGGCGTCACTCCAAGAGGGAGCCAATGGGCACTAAAAATCTGCTCAATTGTTACTGATGAAAAGCAAGGTTAATAGAATTTCTGCTGAAACATGAGCATTCATGTGATTTTCCCATTTATTCCCCCTCCTTTTAACATGTACCTAGCAAATTAATTAAATACGGCTGCAGCATGGCTAAAGCTTTGTTACTGTCATGATAAAAAATTTAGCCTAATAATTTTGGTGCTAATTATGCATTTTTGCCATACTGTTTCATCTCAATAGAAATACCCTTAAGCATAGGAGAATGGCTATTTAATGGAAGTGCAAAGTAAAAGACTGCTTTTAGAGTCTCAGACTAATTTTCAATTATAAATAGCTTATAAAGTGACTATGTGTAGCACTTCAAGTTTATATATAATCACACTTCTTACTGAAAATAGAAAAAAGCAAAGGGCAAAAACATTTTCACAATTTTTTATGATCAGAATCCTTAAAGCTCTGAAAAGCCCGTGTATTAAAAATATCATACTCACAACTTCCATTTATTAAGCCCCAATTGTAAACCAGTAGCCTCATATATATTTCCTTTACTTGTGTCCAAAATCCCTAGCTATTGTGCAACATAATTTCCATTTTATAGAAAAGTCTGTGTGCCCAAGGAAGTTACATCATTTTCTCAAAAATCTTATAGAAAATGGGTTCATTTCCTAGGGTTGCTGTAACAAAGTATCATGAACGGGGTTTCTGAAAACAACAGATAGGCATCGTCTGCAGTCCTGCAGGCTGGCAGCGTGCCCCCAAGGTGTCAGCAGGGACATGCTCCCTCTGGCCAGCAAGGAGCCTCTCCCGGCTTCTGGCTGCCGCCCTCCTTGGGAGATGCCTCACTCCACACCTCCAGCATCATAGGGCCACCTTTCAGGAGTCAAAATTCCCCCTTTCTATAAGGACACCAGCCCTGCTGCATTAACAACACCCTGACAACCTCATTTTAACTTGATCACTTCTATAAAGACCTAGTTCCAAACAAGGTCACATGCTGTTATTAGGGGTTAGGACTTCGACATGTTTTAAGGGGAACACCATTCAACTATAACAGATACGAAACAAATACACATTTGAACCTATTCTTTCAACTCCAAAACCTGTATTTTCTCTGTGAATGTCACACTCTTATCATCAAAACTACAGGAATAAAATCTTTCAGTTTAACAACTGAAATTGTCAAATGCCTTTTTACTTGGCTGTCTTTCCTTCTTACGCTCTAAACTCCATAAGGCAGATATCTTAAGTCACATGAGCAATTGTGGGTGTTAGCTTTTCTTCTTTTGCAGTTGAAAAAGTACTGGATGTGTCCTGTAGACTAGCCATTGTGTGCTGTGGACCCACAGATCACACGGGGCCCTAACCTCACAAAAGCTTGTAGTGTAGAGAGGAACACACACGAATCACGCCATAGCTGGGGAACAGAATAGCTACTAAAACAATGGGTGCTCTCAGGACAAATATCAGCGTCCTTTCTGATCATTTTTTAAAGATTCATTTATTCTTTGATAAAATTACTTAATATATACATGTGTAAAATTATACTTCCGCATTCTTTATCAAACTTTTTTGTATTCACAATCACCTGTCCTTATGAGATACGAAAGGTACGGAAGAGAGTAGGAAATACACTTCCCCAAACTCCCCTGAATCACTTTACTAACACAACCCTTATCAAAATGTGTGCTGAATAAAGTTTATGTAAATTATATTATCATAGCTGTAGGGACGGATGCTTAGTGGCCCCAGAGCTCCCCTGTTCAATGTGTGCTGTACCCAGCCTGCTCAAACACGGCAATGAGCTGCATCACCTACTGGGATTACAGCTGCTGTCTGAGCTGCCAGCACCGTGGGTCACTGAAAGCAGTGTTGGTGTTGAGGGTCTGGCATTGGGCACCAGCCAGTACATGTGAATGGACCCTGTGATATAAGGTGACAGAAACACCGCTACCAGCAGAAGCAGGCATGTTGCCTCGTTCTCCTGGTGGGGACGGATGCTTCACAACCACGGGAGACATACGCTACCCTGCCTACTGTTCGCTTACAATGTGTCTGACAACAACATTCAAGGAAAACTTCAAAGTTGTTGAAGATTACATGTGATCCACTTCAGAGATATTTCTTTCCATACTAAGTTATCTCAATAAAAATTAACTCTACTAACCATCTAGCCACTGATTTTTTCTGAAAGGCTCATACATGGTGACAGCTAGCATAGGAGGTGGGATGGATATACAGCTTGTGTTGACTGAAGCAAAGTAGAACACTATACCGAATATTTATTATTCTTAATCACAGAAATAAAGTGAGTCTTAAATAGGAAGATTTCATGTAACTAAGCTTATTAAAATAGGAATAGCTATTATAATTTCTTGTAGAAGGAAATAACTTTTCTGAATTTAGTAAGGATCTTCAAATGAGCAATTTGAATTGTATAGAAACCAAATTTTAAATCATTCAATTTAGCCTAAGATTATAAATTTGCAAGAAAATCCTAAAATGGTTTTTAATATTATTATGCCCTTCATTCATACCTAAAGCATCCAAATAAGATAAGCTAACTCCACACAAACTGTGTCTTTACAATAAGGTTTCAAAGGGATCAATATACTGGATCTGTAGGGAGGGATTAAAACTTACAACAGGAACAGAAATCAAACTGACTCAGAATGAGGTTAAAGATTCCACTGTGTGCCTTGCAGCAAGGGGACAGATTACATACTGCAAGGATCACCCGCACACAGCGATCCTTGGTATTTCTCAGGAGTCAGATTTAGCAAGACTGGCCTAGCCATGCTCAGGGAAAAACATCCATTATCCAGAACTTGGAATGGACTCCACATAATTAACAGAAGGTAGTCAATAATATTGTAATAATTATGTGTGGTGACAGATAATACCTTCACTTACATTGGTGAGCATTCTGTAATCAATATATAATTGTCAAATCACTGTGCTGTACACCTGAAACCAATATGATATTGTATATCAACTAGACTTAAAAAAACATGAGTTGAAGCTCAAATTTGATTGGAACTTCTGAGTTCTATAGACCACTGTTCTTTTTACACTAAATAGCTTTAAATGCAATAAATATGAAATTAGAAAAAAAATACTGAGAAAGTAGGTTCATGGACACAAAAATGTATTCCCCTTAATCACACTTGTGTGCATTTCATTTCATTGGTTTTATGTATTTGGTTACTTAAGGGAATGCTATTCAAAATATTTAACCACCAGAGTGGCCCACATAATAAGATAAGAAATTCTTCCCATCTTCACAGATACTGAAAATGGGTCAGGAGTACTTGATAGACAACAATAATGGTTATTACGTACTGAGTGGCTCCTGAGAAGTAGTGTTTGTATACAGTATGATTGGGTCAGCCCCCCTAGGGTTATGTTCATTTTAGAGAGTATTTAAGCTACATTCAGAGAAAGTGATGCCATCTCAAAATTACACAGTTAATAAGTGATGGATTAGGATTCAAACCCAGATGTCTCCAGATCTTAAACCCAGGTGATCCTGGCGGCCCCTCCCTTCCCTAGATGGTGGTGTTCACATGAAGTAACTGGAAATGAAGGTTTGGGTGTTGGTCCATGTAGTGAAGACCACCAATAGCTCATCCTCCCCTTTGATATCATAGAATTGTTAATGGAAGTAGGGGCCTGGGCAGGGGCTGCAGTTCCCAGTATGTCTTGCTTAGTTGGGGACACCCAGCCAGCAGAATGTGGGTAGAAGTGACAAACATGTTTCCATGTCTAAAATCCATGTATAAAACTCTCAAAGGATATGTCATCCTCACTTCTCTTCTGCCAGCTGGGTTTTACCTACAGGATTACCTTGGAAGCTCTCTGCAGAAGACGTGGTAATAGATACAGACTCAGGTGTGGCTACAGAAGTGCTACAAAGCCTGAAGTACAAACTATCAATGTTCATGTGAAAGCACAGCTGTCAGTGGACATGACACATTCTTTGTTTCAGAAGTAAATTCAGCTGATCATCAACACCTTCTCCAAAACTCTAACAGATACAATATGCTAAATACATTCCCATTTTAGTATGTGTATTGTAACTATACACGCTGGATTACAATCATTTTCTAACGTGCTTTCATCCTAAAGAGATGACTTCTATGGTTCGAATTCAACATCAGATGTTATTTGTCAAATTAAATACCAAACCTTATGATAAACTAAAGAGAAGTAAGCAAAACCTTTTCATAAAAATAGGCAACTGGCATTCTTTTCTACTCACAGAAAGACAGATGGAGTAAAACTACCAACTCTATATGAAAATCATGTATAAGGATAAGTTGTTAGTAGCCTCAAACTTTGGAAGAAAAATCTCTTAGTATTTATCTGCCTAAAAATGACAGTCTATCTCACCTTTAAGGAAAAAGTTTGCTTATCACCACATAAATACTGAATTTTGAGGGGGTTCTCTTACTAAAGAAAAACTTATACAATGTGCAGATGTGTACCAGGGAAACTTCCCTCTTAATTAGATCAAAAGCATGAGAACAATACAAGGAGAAGAGAAGTACTGAAAGGCAAGTTTGGGGGCACTCTTGAGGAGTTCCACCATCACAAGTCTGTGTCCAGTCTCCCATCGGAGAAGGGACTGTTGTCTTTAAATGTCCCCTTGGCGGCAGATGCCCTGACCCTTGTCTTTGTCTCTATTGTCTACATTGAAGTTAAAGGACATCATGGAGTATGGGGTCCAGACTATAGTGGGTCTCCACCTGTGAGTCCTGGAAACATCTGCTCAGGTTGACATATTCAAAATCTGTATTTGTATAGTTCCTCAATCCCTGATACATTTGATCCCGAACCTAGTCAACTGGTAGGACAGCTGGGACCTTAGAGAAGAGGACAGGGAGACGTAGGGATATCAAGTGCCATTCAATGGTCCTACGAGTGAGAAGACAGAGAAGTACTGAACCTGAGCCGCGGTTCACACTCCACCAGCACTCAGCATTTGAGCATTAGTAAAGGCGGGAGGTTTTGCAGTTGATTCTACACACTCTTCCCTGTAAGAGGATCACCCCCTCCGCTCCTGACATCAGGACTCTGCCTCCTGTGGGAGGAGTCCGCTTATCTCCCTCAGGGAAGACAAGTAACCTCAAATGGCCCATGTCTGAGCAGCAACTTGGAGACACTGAGTTTTTCTTTGCCATGAGAATGGCCTGTCCCAGGGAAAATGGCACACACTAGGTCAGGGCGGCCCTCCACCCCTGGCTCTGGATGAGAGGCCGCACAGAACAGAGCACAAGCTTCCGAGCTCCATGGCTGACCTTGCCCAGACGTGCACGCAGGCGAGTCCGCCAGGAAAGCTCATTATGCATGGGAAGGGCAAAGCCCCGGAGGGAAAGCAGTCACACCACAAGGTCCGCCTTCTCCTTCAAAATGGCACTTGCCCCAGGTGCTATTACAGGTAGATAACGTATCAGCAAAGTTTCCAGTCGTGCTCCTGGAGAGAAGAGCTGCCAGAAATGGTGGCATTGTTCTCCCCTGCCTTACTGCATGCCTCGAGACCCTGCAATCCCACATGCCATTGAAAACTGATGCTGGGGGGTGCTTCGGGGATGAATATTCTTCCAGGAAGGAGGAGAAAGGTGCAGGCACAGGTGAGGCACTGCAGATGTCTCACATCAGACCAGTGGGGAGGCAGAGAAATTGCAGAGATGTTAGAGAAGCAGGGAGCAGGTAGGGCCGGGCAGGGGAGGTGGACTCGCCAGGGCACCCCAGCTGCATGCTCACTTACACACCCCACATTCCCTGCAACCTGCTCCCGCCATGGGGAGGGAGACTGCAGATAACAGACTGGCCCAAACTGGCTAGTTCCCACATGGAGGAAAACTGACCCAAAATGCACCCCAAAATCCACTGACAGTAAAAACCACTGCTCTCTGTCATTAGCATAGTAAAAACCCTGCCTCCCCATGCCTTGGCAGTTCCCAGAGGGACCAAATACAGCTGCCAGCTCCTCTGCCCCACGTGACAGTGGAGCAAGGCCTACCCACTGGTCCCCTTTGAAACATAACCCCATTTAGTGAATATTCACATGAAAGGGCTCCCTACTGTTCCCTCTGGGTGACCCCCTCTGGGCCTGCCTCAGCCGCTGTCTCCAGTGTATACTCTTTTCTAAAATCTCTTTCTCCAAATAAACTCTTTAATGTTCCAGCACTTTTATGCATCCATTCTTGAATTCTTTCTCCCAAAGAGACGAAAGATCTGTCTCTGGCCAGCAGAAACTGACTACGGATCTGTGGGTCTCAGATATTGCACACAGACCCTGTTGCAGGTATGTTTATAAGGTGCACAGTTAAGACCTAAACAAGTATAGCTACACATGTCTGGAACATTATGAAGCACTTAGGCATGAACTTAGTAAAACTATAAATATAAGAGATTTATTTGTTATTACAATTATTCCGACAGCATGGGGGAAAACAAACACCTTTACAAGGAAAGGAACTTGTGTGAAATTCAAAGAAGTTGAATATCTACTCTCTTTTCAGAACAAGTGGCAAATATTTCTTCAAAGGTTTAATTGTCCTAATATCTTCCCTGTTATGACCCACAAGGAAGCCACCAGCATTTAGAGAGTTGTTACAGAAAATGCTGTAATAAGCATTTTCTAGATGATGCAGTATGAAGGCAAGTTAATATTATCCTATAATAAGGAGATTTACAAGTAAAACCATCTTTTAACCTTACTGTTCGGAGAGTTATATCGGTGGAAGAGAATGCAACACCATGATTTCAAATTACTCTGCTAGAGCAGGCAGTTAGTTAGAAATACGCAGGAGAGAGGGCCAGCCTGTCACCAGGGAAGACTCTGCCCTGACCAGCCCCCAAGCCCTCCTTAGTTCCCAGTTCCACAGTCAAGGATGCCCAGCTTATCAAGGGCGCCTAGACTGTCAAGAGGTCGAGGACCACAGGGCTTCCCTGATTAGAGGGCATGTGCAAGGGTTTGAAGAACTTGTCTGGAAGTCACCCCACCTCATTAAAATAACATTTAAACCTAATCAGCACTGCGGTTTGGGCCCCTCTGTGGGCTCTGCTTAGGTGCTCATGGGTAAGGTGCCTGCACACACGGAGAAAGGGTACATAACCTGGAGCTGTCAATCAACCTGCCAATCAAAGGATGTAGACACAGGGCAGGACTTCCTGCATCTTAAGGAGAAACAAAAGCCAGGCTAACCCTAATAGCAGCAGCCTCTGGTTTGCAGACAGCTGCTCTCCTGTCCTGAGAGTGTACTTTTCCCCTTAACCCAGGAAATACCTTGCTGCTTGTTCTTGCTATACAGACTCCACTGAATTCTTTCCTTCGAGAAGACAAGAATTGGGGAAACGCAATGCGTTCAACTGGTAACAGTTTATCAGTTGGCTAAATTATTTTTAAATAATTAAATATTGATTTTTAATTAAAATTCTAGAGAATTGACTCTGAGCACAACTCTAAATGAAAGAAGATTTGCATGTGATGGAATCAGTAGGAGCTCAGATTGTTTTGAGACAAGGTTGATGGATTTAAGAAACATCATGACAAATAATGTGCCTTAAAATACTGACTTCCATTGAGGAGCAGCAGGAAAATTTTCTCTGAACCAACACCTTGCATAAATTTTTCATATTCCTTATATTTACTTAAGTTTTTAAATATTTAATTCTACTTTTACTTTAAAATTCTAGATTTTCCAGTTTTTAAAAAAACATATCAAAACCTTATGCATGGTGGCAAATCTCCATCAGTAATGGGCATGAAGGAGTACGACTGATCCCTAGAAATATTGCATAAATAAAGGTAAGTAGCAATGCATTTTGTAAGAAACTGTGGGTAATCCAAAAGGGGGGAAAAAACGTTAATTGACCTCATAATCTCTTTTGGCTAGCTTTGCAAACTAGTGCAAAAAGTGAAAATAGAATGAAAATCATCATCTCTGTCAAAGTTACCCAAATGATGTGGGTTTCCAGCATATCAAACATTATCATTTTCTTCAGTTTCTAAATGTTGGATAGCATGCCACCAGGAAGATCCTTCTTCAGGAAGAAGGTTAAGCATGATTCTTGTTACCAGCAATGTTGGAATGACACAATAATTTCCAATGTTTGAAAGAACAACACATATTTTAAATATTTTATGGAAGACTGATTTTTAATTTACAAGGACTACTTTTCAGCATGTTGGGAGTGACTGAATTTCCCAAACGAATACTTGCTGATGTACATTTACATGTGTGTTTCTCAATGATTTACAGAGTTGGCATAGTTTATCATCTATTTACTGTGCAAATTACATTTTTAGAAATGGGAGGAGACCTATGAACATAGTGGCAGTTGTTAACTTTAGGTCACAGATATGTAAATGATTTCTGTTGTTTTCTTTGTATTTGTGTTTATAATTCAGATTTACTTTTATGTTTGTAAATTTATTCCAAAGTCCTCATATAATGAGAGAATGGACATGAGCACCCCATCCTTCAGGCTCTATTTGACTAATATCTGCATCATAAATATACAGACAGTGAAGTTCAATGCGTGCAGGGCATGGGTGCCTACATGACAAAGTGGGACTCCCCACCATGTTCCTACATGCAGGAATATTATTCATCAAGACTAAAAGAACAATCCCTCTAGGAAGGAAGAACAATCAAATTGATGTGTTTCTGCTATGCAGGTTCCTTTCTTCTCATGGTTACTAGCTTCTGCTGTAGGATCATAAGAGCTGTAGACAAATTAACATAAGATTTTCCTAAATCTTCAGTCAACAGAAAACCTAGCTGAAATCTATAGCAAGCATTTTCCAGATGATGCCCTACTTGTTTAAAAATGAAACAAAGGAATGTGTCTCAGAATGAAAGGTGATCAAAAACAATCTATTCCTCACCTTCCAAATTAGTCCTCTGATTTGGGATAGCGATGCATGGGATTGATAGGGATATTTACATATAAAACATTGCTTGCAGTTAACTTTGGAAAATTCTAGTAGTAGAATTATTTTTGCTTAATATTTAGTTATATTTGTAAGACTCTATCCTCCATTTATCCCATGGCCCCAAGCACATGGGCCGGTGAAAATCATGTCTGGACTTGCCTCACCTTATCTCTAAACATCTCACCCCACCCCTTAAGACCCAATCACCAACATCCCCATAGTAAAACACACCCTACTCTTTAAAAACGCACCTCCTCACCCACAAGCTGCTGCTCTTTTGAGACAGCCCCTCTGCCTATTTATCTTACAGGGAATAAAACCACGCTGACAGTTCTCATGTCCTTCTGTGCAAGCGAGTGAGTCGGGTAGCTAAAAGAACCCTTTCATTGGTGTTTCTGCCCGGTTTGGGATCTCCCGGTCGCCTGCTCTTCCCTAGGAATTCGAGCTGCACCGGGAATCCCATAGCGCTGGGCCCCTCCGGACACGGGGGCTCCTCAGCGCCCTCCATCTCCCTGAACGCCTCTCCAGCATCCACCACCCGCGCCGAAGGAGCGGTGAGTCACCTTCCCCCATCAAGTGACTAAAACGCCTCTGTGAGCTCCTGAGGGCTGACCCTTGAGTGTCCGGCACCCTCGTGGACTCACCGCAGGTGGGGGACCGCCCCCAGTCACAGCCTTCACTGGCTATGGCTGTGCCCTTTACTCACTTCCAGCCCAGTTTCTCTCGTCCCCAGAAGGTGAGAGACTGCCCCCTAGACCCCGCAGCGGGTCTGTGACGCCCCCAGTCCACTAGTTTCTCCCGTCCCTCTTGCACCACTACTAGGCCCACAGCAGGTCAGTGACACCCCAGTCCCTCTCATCCCCAGCTGGCGAGAGACTGCCCCCATTGTGACTTCTGTTCCATTGGCTCATAGCCGGCCCCCTAAGGACGCCTGGGGTGCGCTGCAGCAACTCCACGAAAGAGTCACGATGGGAGCGTCCCCTCCATCCCTGCCGATTCCCCGCTCAGCTCCTCCTAGACAATTTCAAAACTCTTCATTTACATCCAGATCTAAAGCCCTCCAAATTAATTCAGCTCTGCAGCCAGATTTGGCCCCAATATCCTTTAGACAATAAAGCAATTTGGCCTCATATGGGTCCTTAAACCCTAAAGTCCTTCAGAATCTTCACAACTTCTGTGAGCATTCAGGCAGATGGAGAAAAATTCCCTGTAAGATAAACAGACAGAATTCCCTATGCTCAAGCTTTCTTCTATCTTCAAAACAAGCCATTTCTATGTTGCTCTTGTCACCCCAAACATGTCCTTGCCATCATTTCAAGCTCTCCAAGCACTCCCTTTTCCTCCCTAGACCCAGACCTTGCAGATAAACTCCCGCATATCACTCAGCAGCCCAAAGCTCAGTCAATTCCCCTCCCCCACCTGCCTCTGTTCCCACCACGGGGACTCAACCACCCACCTCCAGTCTTACTGCACATCTCACTCCTTTATTTCCAGCCTTACTCCCGCCACCCACAACCTATACCCCGCTCTTCCATCTCCTACTTTACCTGCCTCCGCCCCTCCGCCCCTCCCTTATTCTCCTTCCACAGCCTCCATAACCCTTCAGCCTTCCTAGACAGGCTCACGCAGGCTCTCTTACAGTATACCAATCTAAATCCAGAAACCCCTAACCAAAACTCTGTGTTAAACAATTAAGCAAAGTCAGAGTCACATTAAATCTCTAAAGTAAAATATCAAACTAGGAATATAAGCATTCTTCAGTGAAAGTTAGTTAAAACTAAAAAGCCAGGAATAACCTGTCCTGGAATGTTTGAACATCCCCCAGATAAGAAAGTACCTTAGCATAGCTCATGTCTTGTTTGTGTCAATTAAATGAGGCTATTGTAAAATTTACTTTAGCCTGCTAAACACCCAGTTTATCTTTAACTTTACCCAGATGCTGTTTTTCCTCCTCCAGCCCCTAATCAAGTAATATATAACCTGGACAATAATATAGCAGGTAGGTCCAGCTGTAAACAACATAGTAAAAGGCAGGAAAGATTCCACCTTAAAGACAAGATTGCATTTTAACACCCAGGAAGTTTGGAAAGCAGGATTCTTAACTTACTCTTTAGCAAACAGACAATACCTCAGCCCACATTGGGGGCTGGGCAGGCCGCCTTTTGATATGCTCCTAGACCAAGATGCCAGTATCCCCGAGAGAGATGGGGGGAAGGGAATTCCTTGTGTTAAGTTAATTCTGGGTGTTCAGACACCACTTAGCACTGGCATGCATTCTGAGGAACTGAGAGCAATTCGATCCCTAAACCCCAAAACAGTGTCTTATCTTCTTCACACAAGCCTGGCCTCAACAGAAAGTCTCTGATTAGAGAGGCTTAGACCCTGAGAAAAGTATACAATATAATAAAGTTATGCAGCTAAATTTATTTTAATGCAAGGAAGGAAAATAGTCAAAAGTCCTATAGACTACTACAGTATGGAACTAGTTTTCTATCAGTAAAAATCTATTCTACTTATTGGGTTCATCATTATCCTCATAAATTGAGAAGTTTTTAAACTAGACTCCCTGAAATAGAAGAAATTTATCTTCTGCAATACAGCCTAGCTTTTAATGACTGGTGTTAAAAATTCTACTTGCATTTCATTTCCAGCCACCTGGACACACACAGTCCCCATCAGTTCAGAGCCTTCATGGGCCCTGTTAGCCTGGGGACATCTAAACCTTAACCCAGTTATGTAAACAGCTTGTTCTTAGAGTGTATTCTTGGAAACTGAAATAACTTTAGTCAAATAAGCTAAAAGAAAGCAAGTGGATATTAGTAACTCAAATCTTTGTATCAGTTTATCTGTGTACATGTTCTTTTATGAAAATTAGTGCTAACTGTAGTCATTACATCTCAATCTGTATGTGCGTCTAAGTGTGTAAATGGAAAATATTTTTCTACCTCCAGATGGTATTAATAAAACTTGATTTAAAGACAAGTGTTTGTGAAAATTGGGCATTCTAAAACTTCCAGAAAATTCTAATAAAAATATTAAGCATTAATGCTAATTTAACTGAAATGGACATGTTCTTATAATTATCAGCTGCCTAAGTTTACTTAAAATTGTTTAAGTTGATGTTATCTGTTAAATCTTTCAAAAAGATACTTAAAGAAAGGCTTGACTTTGTCTAATGTCTAATAAAAGTTTTATAAGTAATCTAGCATAATTGCTAAAGAGTGTGTAAACAAGTGTAACAAATGAATATCTTAATAATAATAATAGTATATTAATGTATAACAGTGTATATATCTGCAAATAGCCTAAGAATTTTGTGATAACCAAAATTCTTAGAGTTTTGCTAAGTTATGTGAAGATGTTTTAGAGTTTTACTAAGTTATATGAAGATGTTTTGTGCTCAGTGAAAAATTGTGCTGTAAGGCACATTTTCAGAAATGATAAAATATATTCATAAATGTATCAATCTAAGGAATGCTGGTGTTACAGTTTACCATAGCCTATTTTCAGTGTTCATTGAAAGTTAAAGTTCCTAATGGTTTTAAGTTCTAATTAAAACTACTTAAAACATCTCTGCTTGCTAGAAAAGATGTGTGTTTTAACAAGAGAAGGTATAAGGAATGGAGATTTATTTTATTTAGGGTAAAAGAAGGTAACTGTTCTAAAGTACAGCTGTTTATTTAAAGAGGGAGAACAGTGAATGTAAAAAAGTTGTAGAAAGTTTGTGGAAAAATTGACATGGTCGTGCTATGTAAAATTAAAGCAAATGAGTCTTGATATCAAGTACACAGTAAAATTAGAATTTTGTTTTCAGTTAAAGACAAAGTTCTCTTAAACTGACTAGTCTGCTCTTAATGTTGAAAAGTTGCAAAGGGTTCTCTAATTGTTTTATCAAAGTTTCTCATGCTTAAAGTCTCAATGAGTTGTCTGGGTATTTAAGAAAATGAGATCTTAGTATTAAAAAGACTAAAAGCTAAACTTTGCTAACAACTATAACCTTCTATATTTGCCTTTGAGGTACTTTGTTGTCATTCTAGTTAAATGGATAAGTATTGCTTCATGGCAACCTACAATCCTATTTAAGCAAGTGCCAAAGAAACTTTCTTCTGAAAACTTCCCAAAATCAAATTCAAAAAAGTGCATCTACCTCTAGTTAACTCTGATATTTTCCAGAGGGCCCCTGGAACATGTCAGAGGAATTTTTTTTTCCTCATTGGGAAAGTATTTGGCTAAATAAGCTTCTTTATCTGATATATAATCACCTGCTTAATTATCTGGAAAGCACTGTCAAAGGGAATGATGCTAAACTTTGTTACTAAATGTTTTGTATTGCAGAAATATCCAAATTTCCTTATGTCAACTGTCTTATAATAAGCTCTCATCAGATCTTTAGCCATTGCCATTTGTAAGTCTTTTATCATTTACAGTCACTGTTTTATTACTCCTAAACTAGTAAAGAACTAGATTTCAGCAGAACAGGTATTACATAGGTTTAAGTAAACTAAGGAAGATGATTTTATGGCTTTTTGTTTCAAATGTTACTGATAAAGTATTTTAAGCTTTTTCTCTTAAGCTGACAACAGTTTAGTAAATGACAATACCTTTATAAGCAGAATTGAAACGTTTATCTTTCTCTCTAACTGATCCCTCCAGAATTTAACAACTCTCAGTGGTTATTTTTATATTTCATAGCAGTATATTTATTTGCATAAGTTCAATAAGAATCTGCTTTCCTTGTAAGAGGACCGATTAAAAACACTGGTTATATTACCCAGGCTTTGACTGGAATGTTATACCTGAGAGACACGTGCATAAAACTCATATGAACAGACAGCTTTAAGGAACTGAAGTTGACTTTATAAAGCCAACAGAGCCCCTTGGAGGAACTGGCCTAGTACCTTGCTTACAGGATTCCCAGCAGCTTTACCAGGTGAGTAAAGAAGGTCACTTCCTGGCAGGTGTAGGAACCTCAGAATGTCTTGGGGACCTCAAGAAGAGAGGAATTCACCCAAATCTACAGGTACTGCAGGCAAAACCTGATGGCAAGTGTGGCTTGGCTTTATAGCCTTGAGAGGCCTTTAAAAGTCCAATCTGAAGTTCCTTATAAAAAGTTCCAGCAAAGCACATTTAAAAGAGCCTATGTAATCAATTGCTCTTCTTGCTGCACTTATGCAAATAATCAAGCCAAGTGTTAATTATTTTCTTAATCTGGTTACTTCTAATAAAAATGAGGGTGATTTTAGAGAAAAGTATTGTTTCAATAATGCAACCTTATTTATACTAAGTCCTAATACTAGTCATTAGTACATAGACTAGATCCAGAATTCTAGTTCCCCCAAGATATCTGGCTATGATTCTCAATTAGAAATTTACTATTTCTAGTCCTCATATTCAGCCATGCATTCTTTAATCTCCTTGTCAAGTCTGTTCTTCCAGAATAGAGAATCCAACTCCAGATGTTGCTGCTTAACCTAGTGACATGATTTGTTCTGTCTCACCTAGAGGCCATGAAGCTGCAAATGGTGATAGCCATAGAGCCCAAGATAAAAACTCCCATATTCCAAGGCCCTCCTGACCAACCATTGATGGAGACCTAGCTGCACCCCTTACTGCACCCCCTCTCAGCATGAAGCAGCCAGAGCCATCATCGTCCCCTTTCCCTAGCAGCAGCTAAAGTCTCTATCTGTAGAAGGGGGAATGAGGCAGGGACTATGGGCTTAGATCAACTCTGAGAGACATCCTACTTCCTTTCCTCATGCCTCTTACCATTTTCTGCCTTCTCCTACTCTTTGCTCCCTGCCTAATTAATTTTCTAAAAAACCTCATTCAAACTCAAATTTCAAAAATCACTAACCAAACAATCAGTTAATCATGCAGGAGTACCACCGCCTTCCAACGGAAGAAAGATCCGGCCAGCAGACAACACAGTGCTGACAGAAGCCCGAGTCCTGGAACACGCCATCGCCACTTTAGACCAAGGGCTCATCCGAGGACCACCCCCATCAATACAAAAATGAACCTCTTCACCCCTAATCAGCAGGAAGCAGTTACTGAAGACTGACTTTCACCCCCTCCCCAAGTCCTCTGCAATTTATAAAACAAAAAAGGGGGGAATGTAAGACTTTATCCTCCATTTATCCCATGGCCCCAAGCACATGGGCCAGTGAAAATCATGCCTGGATTTGCCTCACCTTATCTCTAAACATCTCACCCCACCCCTTAAGATCCAATCACCAACGTCCCCATAGTAAAACACACCCTACTCCTTAAAAACATGCCTACTCACCCACAAGCTGCTGCTCTCTCTCTCTTTCGAGACAGCCACTCCACCTGTTTATCTTACAGGGAATACAACTATGCTGACGAGTTCTCAGGTCCTTCTCTGCGAGCGAGTGAGCGGATAGCTAAAAGAACCCTTTCAACATCTCCTTTTTTTTTTTTCAGCCAACGGGTCTATTAAGAATGGAATATTCTTGATAGTAAAAGGTGATTTCTCAAGATTTACTGTGGCTTCTGATAGTGCAGGGGGCTCACAGTCAGGCCTGCATTTTGCCAGATACGCATCTGTCCTTGAGGCTCTGCGCCAGACATGAGCAAGGCTCCCCTGCCGTGCTGTCCAAAGGACTTAAGCGACAACCCTCGTCACGTTCTGTGGCTGGCCACCAGAAGTCCCTCCCAGCTCCGACCAAGCTAATGTGAGCCTTGACAATCACTTGAACGGATACATGTTTTTTTTGGATCACAACTTGCACAAAATAAAGTGAG
This sequence comes from Smutsia gigantea, assembly GCA_032199065.1. NCBI lineage: Eukaryota > Metazoa > Chordata > Mammalia > Pholidota > Manidae > Smutsia > Smutsia gigantea. The sequence goes on from JAVSCE010002240.1 coordinate 54,386, forward strand.
ACCACTTTCACCTACACTGAGTCAGGTAAAAATCGTGGGTATGTTAACTATACGAAAAGGACACGATCCCACCTAGTAACATCAGCTCAGCAGAGCTTGCTTTTAAAAAAAAGAACAAAGTATTTTCACAGGTTGGCTCCCTTTACCTAATGAACACAAACCAAATTCTCCAGGACCGAGGCTGGGATCTTGCGAAAGCTCTATGAGGCGTCCTTACAAATACCAGAAAAACTGGATCAAGGTGAATGTGAGAATGCACGGTATCTGCTCTCAGCCAAGAGCATCAGCAGGCACAGTCTGTTTTGTGTGATGACCCATGTTTTGCATGACTAAATCCCATTGCAAAAAAATCTGCAACCAAGGGAAAGTCGCCTATCCTAGGTCAGGTGTCTATCAGCAAGAACCAAGCACGTCCGAATAGCTTTGGCATCCCCATGTTTGTGTTCCAACTGGACACTGTCCCCGAAAGCCAGAGAAGCAGAGCCGGGTAACCCTAGGTGTGTAGATGGGGAACACACAGTACACACAGAGCCTGAGCTGCCAGGACCCTCAGAGCAGCCCTGGCTGGGAGCACTCATCTCCCCGGGATGCCCCGCAATTCATCTACCTCACTGATTGGAAAGGCTGGTGAGCTACATTAGGGCTACACGGGGGGTGACAGAGAAATAACAAATGTTGGCTCCCTCGTGCAAATCACAAACATTCCACAGATCACAAACATTTGCACGAGGGAGCAAAACAGCAAACAGCCCATAAAACCAAACCATGGCATTGTCTCCCACCACACTATACTTTAATTTTTAAAATTATTTTAAATACCTGTTTTTACTCTTTAGTGTCCATGATGAATGAAAACGGTTCCCTCATCTCAGTGAGGGAGGGACTTCTGAGTCTGCTGTTTAAATCTCACCCCATCTCTCAAACACTGGTGGCTGAAACGCTCCTGTTTTAATTACTGAGTCAGAAGACAGCCAGGTAAGGCTGGAATAGTTTGGAGGAGCCCCAGAATCAAAGCCGAGAAAAGGAGACCTGCCTGGGCCAGAGGGCTGGTGCAGAGCCCCCGGACAGAACCATGGCTGCATGATCCATGGGGTCCAGACAACTAGCTGCCAGGAACAGTAGGGTTGTTTCTATTTTGGAAGCACTAGAAGGGAGAGGGTGTGTGAGGCCCGGAATCACAGTCAGAGCTGCGTTTGCTAAAATGACCTGCAGTGATAATTCACACTAGCACGACTTTGTAAAGTGCAGACACACATCTAGCACTTGGTACACCACAACCCCAGCATGCCGTGCGTGCCCCCAAGTTAGGAGGGGAATCCACTCCATGTGGACATAAAAGGGAGCCTCCCACAGGGGACTATGTCTTCGAAATATGGCCTGTTTAAGCACTATTTCTTCGTGAACTGGCGAGGCAACAGGAATGGAGGGGAAGGGCTCTGTCCCGTGCCAGGGCTGTAGGTCTCAGCTGGCTCCCAGCTCCCTCCACTCCCAGGCTGTTCCTTCTGCTTGATGGCAATGTCGTCTGATGCCAAGCCCTGGGTCATGCTCAGATCTGTGTGATGCTGCATACGTGGCCAGAGGAAGGTGGCCAATGGCAGCAGGTTTGTCAGCTGCAGAAAAAGCAGCATAGTCCTCCCGGGAACAAGGTAGTACTGGTGAGCTGCCTGAATTAGCAGAAGGGAGGCTAATATGGGTGAAGACTGTAGAAAAGCATGGTGCACGACCAGTATCTGCATGTCCTTTGAATGTGATCTTTTATTACTGATCTACATGTCTACATCCTGGAGTATTAGTAAAATTGGAAATAGTCACAAAGGAAGCAATATTTCCAAAAAAATAGAAAATGTGAATCCAGATATAGAGATGCTGCAATTAAAAATAAACTAAGAAAAAAAAACTATCAAATCCTGAATTTTTTCCCTGCTCTGTTAGTACTACCTCATTTTTGGTAGGTAAGTAGATCTCTTACATATAAAATGAATTACTTTTTGAAAATTGCTAAGATGCAAGTTTTTGTGACGTGGCACCATATTTAAAGCAACTCAATGATAATGTCTAAAACAAACTATTTACTCTTCAGCTTCGTGTTCGTTCATTCACACATTCATTCATATGCTGGACCAATATTGATGGAGTACTTACTGGCTTTAAAGCACATTTTTAAGCCCTGGGAATACAGTTAATAGAAAACACAGAAACTGCACTGAAAAAACTTAAATTCTAGTAGAGGTAGGGATGGTGGGAGGTAGAAAGTGAGCAAATGAGTTTAAAATAATGTTCTCGGTGATAAGTAACCAATGTGAAAGGAAATATATAACAGAGAAATGTAGTTGAGCACATTGAGTGTGGGAGTGAGAAGGTGCAGGAGAGAGGGATTCTGTCTTAGAGAGTGGGCATTGCTGATAAGGAGCGGGCATCGCTGATAAGGGGGCGGATGCCCTGAAGCCTAATGGGTGAGGGAATATGTCTGTGCTTGCCAGAGAAGGATGCTCCAGGTGAAGCTCTGGGAACACAGTATGCTTGGAATTTGCAAAAGCAACAGGAAGGGGCCATCTCCTGGAGTGAAAACAGAAGAAGAGGGCATAACAGGAGAGCAGACCCTGGGAGGCTGGCTTTCACTCCAGAGGAGATGGGAGCCACATACATGCTGTGAGCCGAGGGTCCGTGATCTGATTCCAACGACCACACCTTGCTGGCTGCCTTTGTGAGCTGTCAGGGCCTGAGGACAGAAGCAGGGGGATGGCCAGGGGGCCCCTGCTGTGACACAGGAAAGCCGAGGAGGGGGCTTCAATGTGGTGGGGCAGAGGTCACAGGGAGGGAGCATTTTCTAAGTCCTGTTTAGTCTGTTAGGGCTACTGTGATAAAACACCACAGACTGGGGCTTATAAACAACAGCAGTTTACTTCTCAAGTTCTACAGGCTGGATGTGGTTGGGGGGTGCTGGTTGATAGATGGCAGCTTCTAGCTGGGCCCTCACTGGGCAGGAGGAGAAGGGAGCTTCCCAGGCCTTTCCTTACGGAACTAATGCCATTCCTGGGGCTCCCCCCTCATGACCTGATCAGTCCCAAAGGCCTCACCTCCTCACACCAGCATCTTTGGGAGTTAAGGTCTCAGCATATGAACCTGGGGGGCACACTCAGACCATAGCAGGGCGAGCCGACGTGACAGGCCGATGAATGAGTGGGATGCCGGTGAGAAAGTAAGAAAATGGTTTATTATTCAGGGCATTCAAGTGTTGAGTTTATATAATACGTATCAACACTGTCATTAAAGACTACTTGTCTCCCTCATCAAGGTAAGGGACACTAGTATGAATTTATATTATGAATAGTTAATTATCCCTTTGCCATCTTCATAATAAATTTTTAATTATCATTTATAAAACCAAGTCCTAAAGTCTTCCTTGTAGAATGGAAGTGATCCTTCTGGCACTTATAAAGTGAAATATGCTACAGTGCGGTTTCCCTTAGGAACTAGTTAATATATCTCCTTGGCAAACCTGCTTGCAGGAGGAGGCTGGGAAATGCCTAGTCTAATGGGTGACGTGCTTGGTAACAATGCAAAAACACATGGGCTGAAGAAGATGTGACTTCCCACAGGATTGGGGACTAGAACACTTACCACTCTAAAATGTATTCAAAGTTAAACACACAGAATCTTACTTAACTGAATTCTCGGAACCACTGTCATACTCTTCTTTGTCAAACTGTTAAAAGGAACACAGCAGATGTGAATGACAAGACCATGAAATGGGAGGAGGTGGGATCAAATCCGAGATCTCCCATTTCAGATTTGTGACTTTCCTTTTCCTTAAAATGAGATGCTAACTCTGCTGATCGTAAAGGTCCTTCCTAGCTTGGATGTTTTATTTTATTAACTGATTAATATGTTGTTTTAATAACTGGGTAAATAGATATTAAAGTGTTTTCTAATTTTGCTAACACCATGTATACAAAAGTGTGCAGAATAATCAGCTACTGACATCGGAGTGTGCTCTTATCTAAAGGACATGTTAAAATTCTACATTTAAGAGGCCAGTAACTACCAAAGACATTATGTTGCTCATCTTGTATGAAAAGTTGCCATTATCAAGACATTTAAAAGAAGGAAACATAAAAAAATTAAAAAATAAAGGGGCAAGGATGACACAGTACACTAGAAACAAGTGCACATCAGGATGGTTACAACACTGAGCAGAAAGCAAGGCCCTGGGATTTCTAACACTACAGCAAAGATGGGAAAGCAAAGGCATGAGGGACTGTTAGCCTGTAAAATACAGGGAACCATCCCATTTAAAAGGAAATTATCAGTACTTACATGAAGGGTATTCAATACCTTCAATACCTTTGCAAAAGATGTAAGAATGGCTGTTGCTTTGTGTCACATTTCCCCGAAAAAGATGATAAATTATACTTTCATCTAAATATTTTACCCTAAACACTAACTTTTTTTTCTCATTGCTCTACTCATATAGTGTATCATTTAAATTCTAACAGGCTACCAATGTCTTTTTTTTTTTCTTTCCACTTTCTAATACCCCATTTGAAATTAGGATGTAAACAAGACTTTTGGAGCATGGGAAGGAAGCAGTAAGAGCGAGATTCTTTACAGGGTCAAATGGAAGGTGCCTGATAGTCCCTTCTGAACCCGTGAAAGCAGGCAACGTCCTTCCGGAATTGAGTCCAAAGTATCAGGCGCTGTTCTAAGCATGTTACGTGCGTCAATCATTTAATCCTGCTGACAGCCCGATGCAGAAATGTTGAAGTACATGTTCATTTTATGGGTGGGGATAATGCCACAGGGGTCAAGCGTCCTCCCCAGGGACAGACAGGAGACATGGGGCCAGAATTCAGAACCTGACAGCTGCTCCAGAGTTGAAGGCCAAGCTCTTGATCGCTGCACTATATGTATTTATAGGACCACATAAATAAATTTCCGAGCTGTTCTTTTACTCCTTTCTTCCCCATTGTGGTAAATATCTGATGCCTGAATTGCTTGTACAGAACCCAGGAGTACTCAATTATAGACAGACCACTGGAATCATCCAACAAATTTGTTTCTTACTCATTCAAAAATTAAGATCTATGGTTATAACAGCTTTTAAAATGGTTCTTCTTGACTAAACTGCCAACTACATAAGTTACTTATTTGCTAACACTCCTCGGGTTCCTTTTTATAAACATTTGGGAAGGCACACACACACACACAGGTATGTAGTCAACTACATGCATGGCTAAAAACCACATGTAATTTCATTTTCAAAACAATTTTCATGACATTTAATTGCCCATGAAGAGTGATAATAAACCCATGTTGGAAATTACACTTAATGAAATTTTGCTTTTTAAAACTGTCAACTGCATGCTTTCCCTGGAAAACAGCAATCATTTCTCCCTTGAAAAGTAACTGGCTATTTATTTATTTTGTCTAACGACAGAAACTTAAGTAAAAGGAGGGCATTAAGAATCGCCCTTTGTACTGTTTCCCCAGAGATAATTATTGTTAATGTTTGGTTATATGTCCTTCTAGACATCTGTCCATAGATCTATGTACACTATATGTGCACATGATTTTTAAATATATAAGAAATGTCACTACAGGTACTATTTTCTAATATGCCTTTCACTTAATATGTTGTGAAAATCTTCTCATCTCAATAACTAAGATCTCTTGGTCTCATACATGTCCCTACATCCCTGTCTACCATAGTCCAGTGATGCCTCCCCAGGAATATCTGATTCGTTCCAATTATTTAACATTGCAAAGACCACTTCAGGAAGTTTCTTTGAACATACATCTGTTCCCAATTTATTTACTTTTCTTGTAATAGCCTAGATTTGCATTTTGGGAATGAAACTACATTTATTAAGGCTCTCCATGCATATTGCAAGACTGCCTTCCCCCAAATGTTTGCACTTCCCCCCACACCAGTATATGAGAATCACTTTCCCTTTAGCTCTAGATGTAGGTGATTTTCTTAACAGAGAGACGATTTCTTGTATTCATTTAAGGTCCATTTCTGTCATAACTAAAAAAGTTACATTTTCCCTTTTTTTTTTGTAATTTTATTCCCTTGTTTTTGAGTTCTCTTCAAAATGAGCAAAGTTACCCAATAGTCTCCTTCTGCTTTGTACAAATACTCTAATTTAATCCCAGTGTAAAGTGGTAATTCCTCACCAATCATCAAAGAGCCTAACAACGATCAATTTGCAGCTTTACGGTCAACTGGAAATCAGTTACCCATTTCACATTCCCAATAAATTACTTGTGAATGGAGTCCTGAATTTGGCATAATTTGCTTTTATTTTTCTTATACATGCTCAGTTCTGGAGTAGGAAAAGAATAATAATTTAACCTGCCTGTAAAGAACCCATTGTGCCCCCTTCTCCTCAGACGGGCAGATGGGAGCTGTGCGAATAAACCATCTGCCCTCCTCCAGGGCACAGCTCTTAAATGGAAGATTATGCCCTTCTCACAAGAGAGGAAGACCCATCCCACTGCACTTAAATGATGCCAAGGAAAACAATCCATGGAACACATAAAAATCATCGTTCATAATCGATGACAATGACCACACCCAGTGTGTGCTGGGTACACGCAACTGTAGACTGGATAGCATGCAGGTGAGGCCACAGAGCTGTATTCACCTGACCCTGGTACATAAAGGCAGGGCTTGGCTAGGATCACTCTGCTGGTGAATCAAACTGTGGACCTGGGTCTTCTGCCTCAGAGCCCAGCTGGCTAAACCAAGTTTAGCTGTGCCACGGAGTACAGCATCAGGGACCAGCTGCAAACCAAAGGCGAGTACTCACACACGGACTGAAGTCACACGATGATGGCTAAGCTGGTGCTTGGATGTTCCCCCTACTGTATCTTGGCTAAGTGAGTTGAGAAAGGTTTGCTTGGCAACCCTTAATGAATTACATGCAACAAAGGGGCAATTTTCTGTCTAATGGCAGTAGTGAATCATTTACAAGTAGAAAAGTAGAAGTCCTCACCTGCCTTCTTTCTCTCCGCTTGCATCAGGACCACACAGAGAGTGGATTTCCAGGGGAAATGGTACAATGGTGGTGTTACTTTTGAAGGCAGAAGTCCTGCCTGATGCCGTACAAATACCCTCTTCATCAATGTACCTCTGCCTGTAATTTAGCATTAGAGAGTGTTTCTTATGAATCTTATGGGATTTAATTACCAGGAGTCCTCATGGAGAATAAGGAGGAGAATAAATCCCTAAAAGTACTGCATGGAAAGTCATTATCAATGTTAATAATAAATAGAGCACAGATTTGGCGGTTTACTGACAAGCCAGCACAAGGATTATCAGAGGCAGTAAGTGCACTAAACACCTGAGTCCCAACAATAAGAAATCAGATGTGCGAGAAATACGGTTGCCCCTTGAACAGCACAGGTTTGGACTGCATTGGGCCACTTATCTGGAGACTTTTTTCAATAAATATATTGGATATTTTTGAGATCAGTGACAATCTGCAAAAGAACCCCCCCCCAAAAAAAGCCCACTTTCCTCCAGATTAAGAATACAGAACATAATACATAACAAACAAAATGTGTATTAATTGACTATGTTATCAGTAAGGCTTCTGGTCATCAGCAGGCAATTAGTTGTGATGTTTTTGGGGAGTCAAAAGTTATACATGGATTTCTGACAGTGGGGGGTGTCAGCACCCCTAACCCACGCTGTTCGAGGATCAACTGCATATTACTTAGAAAGAGAATGGACACCAGGGGGCAGCAGAGGGTGCTGCACATTCAGGAGAGGGAGCAAAGGCTAATCTGGTTTGGGCGCGGAAAAGGATTGAATGCAAAGCTTCGAACCTGGCAGTAAACCGTCTTTGGAGGGGCTCTCCCCACTGTCGCCATTACAGCTCACACAGCAAGGGGCGGTTGCCAGTAAGGCCCTCGCATCAAAAAGGAAACACAGGACCCGATCAGCTCCTGCTGCTGGTATCTTTTGCGCCTTAGCCAGTTCTTTACGACCTATACCTTTAGGATTGAGACGACGATGAGGATTCTGTTAAGGAATCGCATGCAAGGATCCAGATACAGAAACCACCAGTTGGAAGTCAGATGAGTATGGCGACACACACACCCATCACTCTCCCCCCAGATAACGGAGCCATTATTTTCTTAAAATGGCAGTAGTGGATCTGCCACTCAGCTAAGCTGGAGAAACGAAAGTTTCTTACCTAAGAGAATATTTTAAAATACAATGTATCTGCAGCATTTAGACTGCACTGATCTCAACTAAAAGAATATCAAGTATTCAGTAAAATAATATATATCAGTCGTATATGGAAGCTAAAAGCTATGAAATCTTTAAAGTAAAAATTTTTCACCAATCTCAGATAATTTTCTAAAATGTTACTAATTTCATGATTTATCTGAAAAACAAGTATATTTTTAGCACAAATTAATTTAACCTGAAAATAAGAATTGGTGGAATCTAATGACTTCACACTTATTTTCAAATATGAAAAATTTTGCATTTGTCTCAGATCCACAAACCCATATAATCTATTAGTGCCTCCATAACACAATGACATAAAATAAATGGGCACAATAAAAAAGAAAAGCACTTTCCTATTTCATATCTATTAGTATCCTTATACCAATGCAAAGAGACACAAAGGCATGTGTGTGTGCCCAAGTGTGCAGAGCACACATGTGTGCTCACGCATGTAAGGACCTAGACAAGTTAGTATATCACTAAATAGACTCTTCACATTGCATTTCTACAACATTCCACCCTGGAAGTTGGAAAGGCTCTCAAGCACATCCAGAGGGGGTTTATTCCCATATCCTACAAAGAGAAATTATTGAAGAGTCCTTCTCTGGCTTGTACAAAGTAAGACAGTTATTTTAGGAAGGCAGAACGATTCCCTGATTTAGAACATCACAGCAACGTCATTACTTACTTACAATTTGTAATTATAAACTCATCAAAATATTAAGGGGATCCATTCACTTAGTCAATATTCAACGAATATTTGAGAGCTAACTTTAGGTCCTCACACTAGGAAGATAGAAATTTAGTCTGAACTAAAAGGAATACTACAGCCACAAGTCCTTAGAAATGAACAGTATTTGGAATTTTAAGCTGTTACTTCCTTACAGCATCTAGTGCACCCAAACTAGTTTAATTCTACAACATTGTCTTTATCACAATCCTAAGAATATAAAAGTAAAACTCCAACTCAGTGAGTAGCATTTTGATGTTTAACATTACCAGTTTATTCCTGTTCCTGATAACTTATACTAACAATCCTCTTCCTAAACATCACTACTAAAAATGGATTCTATTTTAGCTCCATCAGACGAATGCATCTTTCCTGATAATTAGTTCGTAGTCACCCCTTCATAAGCTGAGATTGACAATCTAGCCTGAGACATTTTCAAATTGTCAAAGGGCATGTCATTTTTTTGGTTAGATAAATCCTAAAACAATCTCAGAATGAAAGAAACAATTCCACCAGGACTCTAGAGTGTTCCAAGTGCATAGGGCAGCCGGCGGAATCCCAAACCTCTAAGTGATCTCTTCGTTGCTGGTAAAATAAACTTCAAAGCGAGCACTATAAATATGTCTTGTGTTCCAGGTAAAGTTCCACATTCTGCAGAGGAGTACTTTGAGAGGTAAAAAAAGCAAGATGAATGCTGACCTATCCTGCAACTCTACCCTGAGCTTCCATATGGATTATTTCTTCAGGAAAAAAACAGAGGAGATTCCTACTGCCCTTTTTCTTTTGAATTCCTCCAGGGGTCCCAGGCAGGTGATCTGAGGAGGCAAATCATGAGTTCAAAAATTCAGCGTAACCCAAAAACTCTGATCATTTAATTTTGATGAGAAAAATGATTCTTGTAAAGCAGGTTACAAACCAGTCTCTTGTGCTCATTCTCTATATTGAAGACACAAAACTATACCAAATAAAAACATTTTCTCATTTCTGCATGTCAGCAAAAATGCCTTGGAGATATTGCAGGGCAGGTTTCAGACCACTGCAATAAATACTGCAGAAAGTGAGTCAAATGAATTCTTTGGTTTCCCAGTGCATACAAAAGTCAAATGTATACTGTAGTCTATTAAGTGTGCAATAGCATTATGTCTAAAAATGACATACATACCTTAAATTTTACAATATTTTATTGCTAAAATAGACTAACCATCATCCACCCATCAGAGCCTCAGTGAGTCCTCATCTTCCTGCTGGGGAGGGACCTGCCCCCACGTGGATGTGCTGACTGGTCAGGGTGCTGGGTGCTGAAGGCTGGGGTGGCTGTGGCCACTTCTTAAAATAAGACAAAAATGATTTTGTTGCATCCATTGACTCTTCCTTGCATGAACAAGTTCTCTGTAGCATGCAATGCTGTTTGATAGCATTTTCTGCACACTAGAACTTCTTTCAAAATTGAAGTCACTCCTCTCAAACCCTGCCACTGCTTTATCAACTAAGTTTATGGCATACTCTAAATCCTTTGTGGTCATTTCAACATTCTTCACAGCATCTTCACCAGGAGTAGATTCCATCTCAATAAACCACTTTGTTTGCTCATCCAAAAGCAGCAGCTCCTCATATGCTCAAGTTTGATCGTGAGGTGCAGCCATGCAGTCCCATCTTCAGGCCCCACTTCTAGTTCTAGTTCTCTTGCTGTTTTCACCACATCTGCAGTGACATCCTCCACTGAAGTCTTGAAACCCTCAGTCATTCATGAGTGTTGGACTCAATTCTTCCAAACTCCTGCGTATATTGGTATTTTGGCCTCTTCCATGAATCATGAATGTCCTCAATGGCATCTAGAAAGCTGAATCCTTTCCAGGTTTCCAATTTATTCTTCCCAGATCCATTCTAGGAATCACTATCTATGGCAGCTATAGTCTTATGAAATGTATTCCTTAAATAAGAAGACTTGAAAGTTGAAATGATTCCTTGATCCAGGAGGTACAGAATGGCTGCTGTGTGAGCAGGCATGACAACATTAATTTCGTTGTCATCCCCGTCAGCGCTCTTGGGTGACCAGGTGCATGGTCAGTGAGCAGTCGTATTTTGAAAAGAATCTCTTTTTTTTCTGAGCAGGTCTCACAGTGGGCTTAAATACTCAGTAAACCATGTTGTGAACAGATGTACTGATAGGCTGTGTTGTTCTGTTTATAGAGCCCAGGAGGGGCAGGTTCGGCTAATGCTTGAGGGCCCCAGGGTGTTCAGAATGGTCAGTGAGCACTGGCTTCAACTTGGAGTCCCTGGCTGCATCAGCCCTGACAGGACAGTCCGCCTGAGCTTTGAAGCTTCCTCTGTAGCTGTGAAAGTCCCAGACAGCGTCTTCTTCAATACAAGGCTGTTTCACCCACAGCGACAGCCTGTTGCTGAGTGCGGGCACCGTCACGAATGACCTGAGCCGGATCTTCGGATGACCTGCTGCCCCTTCTACATCAGCACTTGCTCTTTCATTCCGTGGGGACGGCTTCTTTCCCTAAACCTCGGGAACCCACCTCTGCGAGCTTCCACCTTTCCTCCTGCAGCCTCCTCCCTTCTCTCAGCCTCCACAGAACTGAGGAGTCAGGGCCTTGCTCTGCATTAGGCTTTGGCTTGAGGGAATGTCCAGGCTGGTTTGATCTTCTATCCGGACCACTGAAACCTTCTCCATATCAGCAATAAGGGTGTTCTGCCTTTAATTTCCTTCAATACCTTTTCCTTTGCCTTCACAACTTGGCTGTTTGGCACAAGCAGCCCGCTGTCAGCCTAGCTTGGCCTTTGACATGCCTTCCTCACTGAGCTTAATCATTTCCAGCTTTCGATTTAAAGTGAGAGATGTCCGACTCTTCCTTTCCCTTGAATACTTAGATGTCAGTGTTGGCTTATTAATGGGCCTAACTTCAATTCTGTTGTGTCTCAGGAAATAGGGAAGCCTGAGGAAAGGTACAGACAAGGGAACAGTTGGAACACATGCAACATTTATCGATAAAGGTCGGCATTTTACATGGGTACGATTTGTGGTACCACAAGACAATTCCAGTCGTGAGAAAGATGGTTGATCACAGATCTTCGTAACAGGTACAGAAATGAGAAAGTCTGAAATATTGCCAAGAATCACCAAAGGGTGACAGAGACACACAGTGAGCAAAAGGCAGACCTGTTCCACACAGGGCTGCACACGTTCAATCTGTAAGAAATGCAGTAAATGCGAAGTGCAGTCAAATCAGGGGAGCCTGTATCACGTCTGCTGATGCTCAGGAGACACCAGTTCAAATAAAAACTCTAAGGTGCAAGAAACAGGGTCTATCAACATATGAAAGCCTCCAGCAGACATCCCACAACTGGAGAGCTGGCTGACACCGGATCAGTGTTACTGTAGTAGCCTTTGACTCATGTGCCATTTACCAAGCAGTGAACCATTGCCACATTCTCCCAGAATACTGGCCCAGTGCATGTTTTCCCTTCATCATTTTGAGAAACCAAAGGGAAAAGTTAGACAACAAACTCAATTTAGTCTTTTGAGCAGGTTCATTTTTTCTTGCTGACATTTGATCAGCTTTCAAATCAGTTCGTTTGAATCTTAACGCCGAATCCTAATACAATAAGGCCATTCAACATCTAATTGCAAATTCATTCAAAGCAGGATTATTATTTACCTGATACATTCCTTAGCTTTCCACAAGTGATTTCTAACAGGTTTCTAAATTTTATTGACTGATTATAATTGGGGATGGGTATTTTCAAAATAGATGTATGAAACTGTAAGTTTTTAATTAAATGCTTAATACTTAAGGTAAAATTTAGTTTATTTTAAATATATATTTTTAAATTTGAAACATGTTAAAAGTTTGTTTATGGAAACTAAAGCTTATTTCTTATTCCTCTCTCTTCTTTTGCCTTTTTAAGTTACTGTTCACCCCTCTATACAAATAGATGAATAAAGAAAGCATCAATAAAATATTTAAGAGCCTTTAACTTCTCTTCTTTGGTAAAATACAGAAATCGATAAAGGTTTTACTGAAAAATATACAAATTCCAACTGGAAATGAAACAGAAACCAGAGCTGGTTCCAATATTATATCTTAGCTCCAAGAATAAGGCAAACCTGTAACTTTCTATATTTCTAAACAAATACCTCCCCATGAACACAGAGTGTAAATATCTGGGTGAATCTATGTCAGCTGGACAATGAATTAGGTTCCCAACTGGATTCTGCCCCTCCGGGCACCACTGTGATCCCCCAACTCCCACCCCGTGGTCCACTGTACATATAACCACCAAGTAATGTTTTAGAAATAGGAACCTGGTTGTCAAATAAGCTGCGTGTTGCCCCAGGCCATTGCGTTTGGTGACCCCTGCACTGGAAATGTCCTTCCCCATTTGCCAAATGACTGTCTTATTTCTCAGCTCAAAGGCCACCTTCTCAGTGAATCTGTCCTCGACCCCATCACCATGTTAAATTTCTTCCCTGGCACTCATGGCTGTCGGAAAGTGTGCTATCCACATGCTAATTGTTTATTATCTGTCCCCTCCACCAGACTCTTCATTCAACATGAAGAGCCTGTCTCTGCTGGCTCATCACCTCACCCCCAGGACCCAGACTGCCTGCCCAAACACAGGCAATACATGTGAAGTGAAAGAAAAAAAATGCAGTACTGATCTTCTTGAAATTTCATCATTTGATTTTGTTTCTTGTTGTGACAGGGTTCCTCTTGGTCAGTTTTTGCATCCTGTATAAATTATTTAGAATATGCCCAATAATAAGATCACTACAGTATTAAGGTGAATTGGTTGGTACAAACTGCCAAGCTGCCAAGCACCCCACCAGAGTTCGTGTCCCTGAAACAAACTGAAAGAAAAAACTAAAATCTGGAGCCCATTCTAGAGTCTGTTCTATGTGGCCAAGCAAACCTCCATCTGGAAAGATCCATCTTAAGGAGCTCTAGCCCAGATCTTAAAAAAAATCCTACTAGATATCACTTTTGAGATACCCCTAAGACTCAGGAATATAGCATCCGTCCTCAAAAGCAAGAAATTCAGTGAACTCAGTTTTGCTAATGCACAAGGTCTTTCCAGGCGGTCCATAATGGAGCACTCTAAAATGCAGAAATATTTTGGAAGGCTTTAGCTGAAGAAAAAAAGTAGGCATGACTCAGACATGGTGCTGTTACTGGGATAACATTTAACTTATATTCTGGTTGGGGAACCAAGGAAAAATCTCAGAATAGGGTTTTTTTCCAACTCTGTATGTCTATTTATTTCTGAATTCTTCTTATCTCCTACATGGCTTCTCTTATATCCTATAGAGCAGGTTTTGATGTTCTTCTGAGTTTCACAGCCAGTAGCCTTCCCTTGGGAACCGGTTAAATTATTTACTGCCTCTCAGTCAGGCATTATTTTAGCTCTGAAATGAAATTTATGGACCATCTATTGTTTTCAAAACCAGGGGGAACTGTTGTCCATCCCTACCTTTCCAAGATTATGGGGAAGCCAAAATGTATTTCTGACTTCCCTTCTCAGAAAAGGAAGTCAACAGCTCTCTCTCATTACCTTACAGTTAATATGTGGCATTTAAAATATGAATATGTAAAGTGGAATAGATAAAGCAGGCTAGAATAAATTCTTCACAAAAGAAACTTCAAGAACAAATCCATATTTTATTTCTAACACAGACAGCACTACTTTGAGTAATACCAGAGGGAGATTAAAATAATGCAATTCTGTTTCAAAAAAGGATTTGCCTATTTGTGTCTCTGCTCAGGCATCTCCTTCCCATTGGGATGCCAAATGAATATGAAGGGACAGATAACCTTGTTAAATTTCACAAGTCTTCTGTCCTGGATTTAACTCCAATGAAAGAAATTAACATTTTTCCTTACTTACATTTGGGGGGGCAGGGACAACATATCTGCATTCTCAGTTTTCCAAAGACTAATTATTGATATGTTTTATTGATATTGAACATGGCAAAACCCTAAACTGAACGCTACACAGCATGTTCCCAATGAACGGTAGTCATCACTCAGGGACTGACCACATGAACAGGACAGCTGACTTCCAGTTCTGAGTCTTTCCCCCCATGAGGTAACAGCCGCTAGTGGAGGTCAGGGTGAACTCAGTACGCTTCATGCGGGGAACAGGCAGAAAAGCCCGCTGCACTGGGTCATTACCAACCGTGGCTGGAACTCACGTCCAAATGCTACACTACTGTCCAATGCACCTGGGATTCAGGGCACTCGTGCGTCCTCCACTGAACACGTCAAGCCCATTCCCCACTCTATCACTGCACGCACTCTGTTCTAGCCCCGTGTGGCTGCCTGGTATTTAAGGGGCAAAGCTGTGACTGACAAAGTGTCTTGAGATGCTGTTCTGCTCGAGGGACATGTCTTCTTTC
Source organism: Smutsia gigantea (assembly GCA_032199065.1). Lineage (NCBI taxonomy): Eukaryota > Metazoa > Chordata > Mammalia > Pholidota > Manidae > Smutsia > Smutsia gigantea. The sequence continues at coordinate 69,764 of JAVSCE010002240.1, forward strand.
TCTCTTTTCAAGAGGAAGCGCCTGAAGACAGGGCTCACCCTGATCACCTTGGCACCCATGTAACTTAACATGGCGTCTTGCACATATTAATTGCTAAACACATTTTGTTTGGAATTAAATAACTTCGTAAAAGGTAATGTAATTGGATCCATTTTGGGACAAAGAGCAGCATAAGCATTAGTACTGTGCCAATCAGATCTAAATGCTAAATATTAATAGATCGATACATAGACACTGGGAAATTTGCATAGGCTGCTACAAGAGGTATCATAAATAGGTTCATAACACTTATATACATAGGTCATTAAATTATATTCACTATGGATGAATATAATTATTAATAGAATAAGTGTTATTCAAATTTATGTTTACAGAATTATTAGTTAAGGAAATATAAATTCTGCAGGTCTATAAGACCTATCTTAATTGTGTTTGGTGTTCACAAAGTAGTAAATTTAGAGAATATGCAGAAATTTTTGAAAAAACATTACTGAATAAAATTAAATATATTACCAACACTCTCTATAAAAATCTATTGTATTTCATAAAAAAATATTTATTTATGTATCTTGAGAATGTTAAATGACTTTCCCAGAATCAAAAGTTTAGTAAATGGTTATGGATGATGTTTTCTTCTATATTTAATAATTACTAATGTAAGGGAAAGCTATACCACCATGTAAAAAGACAAACAAAACATGTTTCAATAAATACAAATGGATACAAATCATGCAGAGCGTATTCTCTGGCTACACTAGAGGGACAGTGAGAGCAATGAGGATATCAGGAAAACTTCTAGGGAAACCCCCGATATTTTTGATCGAACATTGTCCTTGTTAATAATACATGTCAAAGATGAGTTTATAAGAGAAAATGGAAAATATTTTAAACCAAATCACTACAAAATACATGTCAGACAGAGAAAAGTGTTTGGAGGGAAGGTCTGCCCCATATAAGAGTTAAGCCAGTGACCTTGCAGTCTGCTTAAACTGCTAGAAAAAGAAGAGCAAAATAAACCCAAAGTAGATGGGAGAGGAAGAGAAGAAATGAGTGAAGTAAATAAATTAACTGGGATTATAATAAAGCCCAAATACGGTCTTGGAAAAATCATGAAAAGTGACAAACCCTTAGCTAGAATAAAAGAAAAATAGAGCACAAATCATTAAAATCAAAAGTGGAAAATGACTCATCACCACGTATTCTGTGGATATTGGAAGAATTTAAAATAATACTGTTAATAACTTTGTACCAACACATTAGATAATGGAGAGTAAGTGGATAAATATCTTGAGAAATGTAATTTGCCAAACTGACACAAGAAACAGAAAACATGAATAGACCTAAATCTAGAAAATACATAGAATTTATTTTTTAAAAGACTCACAAAGGAAATCCAGACACAGATGCTGCTCTGTTGAATTCTGTCAAGGAATAGCACCAAAATTACACAAACTTTCCAGAAACAAAAGAGGTGGGAGTGTGGTTTCACTCAATTATCTGAGACTACCCTCATCCTCACAACAGAGCCTATAAAAAGGTAACAGAATGCAAGTAACAGACTAAAGTCATTTGTGTGCATATATTCAAAGATCCTTAATAAAACATATCAATTTGAACCCAACAGTATATAAAGAATAATACCTTACGACCAAGTAGACTTCATTTAAGAATACAAGGTTGGAATAACATTTAAAAAGCTAATCAATGGAATTGACTGTATTAATAGAAAATAGAAAAAAGTACCACCATTTTAAATGACAGAAAAAGCATTTGACAAAATTAAACACTATTCATAATAAAACCTTGAGCAAACTAGTAATTAGAGAGAACTTTATCAAACTGATAAAGGATGTTTATGAAAAATGTACCATCAATAGATCAGTCAAGTTCCAATTAGGAGACTGAAACCCCACCAGTAATCTGAACAGGCAAAATTTAATATAAAGAGCAATTAATTTCTAAGCCTTATTTCTAGCCAATATGCTTGCATGAGTATTACTTTGTACTAGGAGGCAAAAAATTTTGAAATGGGTTTAATATTTGCACACTCTCATTTCTTCTTATCATGAGTAAGTTTGAGGCTTTAATAACCATCCCCTGAACTGTAAGAGTTCCTAGTTTTACATTATGGAATCTTTTTGTTTTATGGAGATAAAAAGTAAAATAATAATAATCAGCAGAGGATTATCTACAAAGTAAAGAAAAGTCTTAAAATACAGAAATAGTCATTATATATAAGGCTGAAGCAGAAAACCAAAGGCAGGGGGAAAAATGAAGAAATGGAGAGGGCGTCCCAGGAAGCTGAGCTTCAGAACCTGCCTGACAGGGACACCAGTGCCCATCTGACATGGAAGAGTGGGGAGGCCCCACAGCTCAGGACTGCCAGACAGGGGGGCACCTGCCCCCAGCTGTGGAGACCTCCCATCAGGCCTCCCTGGGGTACTGGCCAAACTCTATGGGGGCTGCCACCCACTGCCTTGCACAGGGCTGACAGCCTCAGGACAAGGAGGCAGGATGCTCAGGGCACCTGGGGACCAGTCACAATGTGCCTTCTTCCTGAGTGCCCTGCACGACCAGGACAGACTGCTGGCCTTTTATAGGGCACTGCTCTGCATCACAAAGCAGAGGGGAGCAAATAGATCTAGAGAGGAGAGGGGGTACACAGGTAAGCTGCACAAGTGGCCCCTCTGTGAGGATCACCGCTGCCCCTTGTCCAGAGCCAAGGCAAACATGGCCACTTTCACCACTCCTGTGCAGCACTGTGCTGAAAGCCCCCGTCATGCCCACACCGTCCCCCAAAGACATAAAAGGCCAAAGGGAGAAAAAGCAAAGCTCCCCTTTTGCAAATGGTATAATTGTTTAGATTTTTTAAAAAATCCAGGGAGTCTTTAAAATAGCTATGAGAACTAATAATTGAATTTAGGAAGGTCAGGATACAAAGTTAAGAAAAAAAATCAATTGTATCTTTTTTTTTCAATTTTATCTTTACATATCATCAGCAAACAAAAATGTTTCTTAAAAACCAACCACATTTGCAATAGCAACAAAATACTAAAAGTAGGACCAAATTTAACATTTTTTGACAGAAACTTAAAAAACCTAAGTAAGTAGATGTTTTATATTCATGTATTAGAAGACTCCTGCTAAAATGGCACTTCATCCCAAATTTGTAGATTCAAGGAAATTCCAAACAAAATCTCGAGGGAATTTTTACAGAAAATGACAAGCTGATTCCAAACGACTGTATGAAATTCAAAGGACCGGGATAAGCAGAACATTTTTAAAAAGAACAAAGTTGGGGTACTTCCTGTACATGATTCCAAGACTTACCTGTGTGGCTACAGTAATATGGACTATTAATATATCACAATGTGAGACAGATCAGTGAAACAAAACAGTCCCAAAACAGTCTCTCACATTTATCGTCTTTATAAGAAACTGACTTTCAACAATGGCACCAAGTCAATTCAATGAGGCAAATCAAGTCTTTTCAACAAATTGTTGGATCAGCTAAATTTTTAAAAAGTGGATAGCAATCCTTACCTAGTATCATACACAAAAAATTAACTTTATAAAAACCATGTTGTTTTTAACATGTGATGTTGGAACACCAAATACTCCCATGAAAATGGATTAATTTAAACCCTCACATATGCAAACTAACTCAAAATGGATCCCATTCACTGAGGAGCTAAGCCATTAAACTTTTACTAGAAAACAGAGAGAAAAAATCTGTGATATTTCAGTATGCAAACATTTCTTATACTTTCCACAAAATCATAAACCACAAATGAAAACTAGATAAATTGGATCTTATCAAGATAGAAAAGATTTGTTGTTCAAAATACACTATTAAGAAAATGAATCTGGGAGAAATTGTATCAGCTATCAGTGGATGATTTTAACAGACACTTCACAAGGAAGATATTTCAATGGCTAATAAGCACGAGAAAAGATACATCATGAGGGAAACTTAGAACCATGATAAGGTAACACTCTCACACCTATTAGAGTGACCGACATTAAAAATGCTACACACTACTAATACAGGCAAAGATGTGGAGCAACTGGAATTCATAACTGCCTGTGGGAATGTACCATGGTGCGGCCCATGGGGACAGCCTATTTCGGCCATTCTTCCAAGAGTTAAACATAAACCTACCTTATGACCCGTCCATTCCATTCCTAGGTGTTTGTGCAAAAGGAATTTAACATTTCTCCAGGCAAAGAGTTTTATACAAACGATCACGGGAAATTTATTTCTAATAGTTGAAAAATGAGGGGAAAAACCCAGTATCCATCAGGAAGTGGTCAACCAAACGGTGGCATGTCCATACGATGGACTATTACTTGGTAACAAAAAGAATGCACTATTGTTATATAAAGAAACGGGGAGGGAGCTCAAAAAACCATCATGCTGAGCAAAAAAAGAATACATAGCATATAATTAGATTTATAAAAATATTACAAAAAGTGCAAACTTCCCCAAAATGGAATTCTACAAGAAGCAAACTAATCCAGAGTGAGAAAAGGTGTTAGTGGTTGTCTAGAAGCAGCAGCGAGGAGGAAGGGTGGATTGCCAAGGGCGCAGAGACACCTCTACGGCAACAGAAATACGTTCCCTTAGTTGTGGTGACATTTCATGGCTGGGCGTGAAACTTGGGCGAGTTTTAAGTTCTCAGTATATACAACTCATTTTTTATTAATTATACTTCAAAGAAGTGTGAAATAGTAAAGTGAAAGGATTTGTCTGTCAATCTGGTTTTTAAACTAGTGTCTCCAACCCTTGTACAAAAAAATCTAGAATATTTCCTATACAAAGTGGGCTACTGACAAACCAGAGTTGCAACCCAGGAAACCCAAACAGCACATTTCAGTAATACTTGGCCAATCTCCTACCTAATGATCACGTAAACTTTTCTCCAGTAAAGGGTTTGGCAACATATAAATACACTTGGTACAATGAACCACACCATCCCAACTCCAGACACAGCAGAGAAGGGGAGCTCTCTTCTGGAAGGCTCTTTGCAGGTGGGCACAAGCTCCCAGGTTCCAAACTGAATTAACGGGCCCGAGGACGTTCTGGTTCCTTCCGCCCGCCCAGCCCGGCGCTGCGAACAGGCTCGGGGAGCAGAGGCCGCGGCCCCGGGCCCACCGCGCTCCCCGGGCCCACCCGGCCCCGCCGCCCTCGCTGCTCGCCCCCCAGGCCCGGCGCCCCCAGGCGGTGCAGCCCGAGGCGTCCCCGCCGCTGGCACTTAACGCGGGCGCTGCAGGCGTCCTGGGGCCGCGGGTCTCCGCGCTGCCGCTCGACGCTCTCCGCCCGGCCCGACAGGCTGCGCGCGGCGCGTCCCGTGTCCAGAACCCCTCGCGGCGCACGTTCCCGGGCCTGGGGCGGAACCCCCGGGCGGCCTGGGCCCTGCGGGGCGGCGCGGGGCTGCCCGTGTGGCCGCTGATCCCCGCTCGGCCTGCGGCCTCCAGGGCCCCCGCGCCGGCCTAGCTCGCGCGTCGCCGGGGCGGCCGGCAGGTGGGGTGCGGGTGCGCGCGGTGGCACGGGCCGTGGAGGGCAGGGCGTCTGTTCCCCCAGGGCAACGCAATGCGTGCACGAGTTCCCATGGTTACTTCACTCCCCCTCAGGGTGCGTGCTGCTTCCACTGGGAACCCTGCCGGACCCTGGGCGCGCGACGGGGTTCCTCCGGCGGGGGTCACACAGGGTGCCACCCGCGGGAGCCCGTGGCGCCTGCACGCCGACGGCAGGGGAGGAAGGAAGCCCGTGGACCGCGCCTTCCGCCGCGCACACATCCACTGCCCACCACAGCCTGCCTGCCGCCTCCTGCAAGGTCAACCCTCCACAGCTGTTTCCTCAGGCCCCTCAGTCTTTTCAGCTGTGCCCATTTACGGCACTGAGCTCAGAGCTTTTCTCAGAAACACTGTCTGTTGGCCTGGCACTTTGGAGATGTACGAAAATGCCTGCTACTCAGGACGTGCAGAAACGAAGACAGCCCTCACACACACCAACTGTGTAGACTGTCGAATCCACCCATCATCATCCATGTAAAAGATATGCATCATATTGTCTCCTAAACCATGACATACATGTATTATGCTATATTGTAAAGTCTCAAATACAGGCTACAGATGTGAAGCTTAAATGTAACACCCTTTCAGCATCCCCGTGGTAGCGGTTACATTGCATTCAGAGGTAGTTAACTCTTTGAGCATCTTTTTTAAGGGTGATTTTATTCAGCATAATTTATGAGTAGATGATAGTAAATACTCCCAACTACTACCTTTGTAAATTCTGGAACACTTCCTTCCCACCTCCACTACTGTTCTCTAAAGGTGGTTGCCCGACTCTGTTAGACAATGGGAATAACACTACATACACTAAGCATTTGCTTTCTGGAAATAATCTCATGCAAAAAAAATATTATCTGAGGCATGGCCTAGTAGGGCATGAAAACCAATAAACCTAAGAAAAGATTTTGATTAATGTCTGTACCATATTCAGGACAAGCTCTGTACATTTCAGGTGGGACGATCATGGACCTGTAAGAACTGACATGATGAGAAAAATGTCATGAGGGGCCCATTCAGCATCTATGGGAAATGGAGAAGCTGCCTCCTTTAGGAAGACATTTTTGAAACTTTTAAGAGGCCAAGGTGTTCCTGAGTGCAGTCTTCCTCTCTTGGCTGAAAGGTTACAGACCGTAAGGAGCATTCACTTGTCTCTTCCCTGCTCCCCCTCGGATTCTCCCTCTCAAGTAGAAGAGACCCTGTTCCTCGGAACTGCTGCCTTGGGGCAGGGAGGCAGGTGCACAGATAGGGTTTTTGTACTATAGGTATAGAACAGTAAAAAGGATACGGAAGTGAGGCATAGTCAGCCAGTATCCATAACCCTACCACTTCTGTCTGCGGGGTTAGGGAAGTATCAAAGCAATTGTTGAGCTTGGAAAGTTGTGCTGAGCCTAAGGGTCAGAGAGCAAATTGTCTGATCTTGATGTCACAGCAAGGCTGAGCTCAGGGCAGGAAGCTGAGGGACCCAGTTAGGGTGGATGACCCCGGGCAAGGCAAGCAGCACAGCACACCAGCTCTGTCCTGAAAAGTCGCCCTGGCAGGCTTTGCTCCGCAGCTCCCAGAAAGACCCTCCCCAGCCCATCTTACCCTCTGGGGCGAGGGTGCCCCAAAGAAAACACATGAAGGCTTTCTTCACTTACATTTACAGCCCTGGAGGCTGTGAGCAGAATTCTGCTCCAGTGAATCCCTCAGGGTCTGGGATGTACCCCAGGGGAGATGCCGGCCAGAACACTGAGGTTTAGGAAAGAGGGACCCATGTTTCTTTCTCCTCCAGAAAGTCTTATTTGAAAGAGTTTTCTAAATTTAAAGGCTGTATATACTATTAATACTTTTAATTGCTTACACAATTGTAATTTATAATAATACTGGCTCACTAAATGCACAAATTTATGTCTAAGTATCACACTTACTCCAGAAAAACAGAAACATATCACAAGTTTGAAACAAGGCTCGTTCCAAGGCAGATAATTGCCTTTTTGATTGTTTTTAGTACATTCAGATATAAAGTAAATCCTGTTTATATGCAAAGGGAGAGTGACTGTGTTTCTAAAAGTAAAAGAAAGAAATTGTTTTAGGTTCTAAGTAATTTCCTATCCCTTTTTAAAAATCAATTTTGTGAATTCAAAGTATGTAACTAACACATTGTTGTATATAGCATTCATTCATTCAAAAATTATTTTGTAAACAATTAAGGTACATTTAATCAATTAGAACTCATTTCTTCAGTGTGTTCTAAGGGCTCGGCGGCTCTGGGGGCTTTGCAATCCAAATATTTATTAAAACAGGGAAAGGAAGGAAAAAGTAAATCTTAAATTTGAAATTCAACTATAAATCCGGTTGCCCACATGAAGTTGGTTTAAAATGTTTGAAATTTTAAGAAATCTAATGATTTTCAGTTCTTTATTGCTTATTAACATGGATAGCTTCCCAGTGAGCCATTTAAAAAAACTGTTTTGGCAGATTCATTATCATGAGGAAGAATAAAAATCCATATCTTACTGACTTTTTGACATGTTATGTTCCCTTTCCCAGAAACCAAGGACTAAAAAAATAATAATTTTATTTTCTTTTGAGAGAGAATGTAGAGATGATTCTTGGTGAAATTTGATGATGCCTAATACGGGGGAAATCCCATTTCCCTGCTGACATAATCCTGCAAACGACACCATCATTTCTGTTCAATTCTATTAGCACGGCTGCCTGGCCACCTGTGCAGAGCAGAGATGGAACTCTCTCTCAGGCTCCCTATGTGCCATGGTACCTCTACCAGCTTGGTTCCTTGGACAGAAAAACAGTGTAGAGAGACAGGTAAAGCTACAGATACAGATGGTTATAGCTATACATGGATTTTATAGATGGTTTCATATAGGGGGGTTATTGCTATAAATCAGGGGTTTTCATCCTTGCCACTACTGACATTCTGTGACAGACAATTCTCTGTCATGTGGGGCTGTCCCGCACATTGGAGGACATTTGTCAGCATCTCTGTATTGTACCTGCCACGTTCAGGTAGTGCCCCGTGCTGTGTGACCACCAGAATGTCTCCCGACATTGCCAAATATCCCCTGGGGCACGAAATCACTGGGCACTGAAAGACACTGATAAATGTGTACATACAGAGAGGAAGAGACAGAGATGGAAAGTGATGGAGAGATAGCTAAAGATGGAGAAAGATAAGAGGGAGAAAGAAACATCTAGATAGAGCTAAAAATAGACATAGAGAGAAAGAGCATTGGCTCTGCAAGAATTCCAAAGGCAGAGAGCACTCCCACTTACAGCCGCCCCCCAGGCCCGCCCCCCGGACACGGAGTAGCCCTGCTGTTTCTGGATTAAGGCAACATTTTCTGAAAAGTTATGCAGAAACCCCCCTGGGAGTGCTCAGGCTGGGGGCCGCCCTGTTCCCCCTTCACAGTATCTTCAAATCACTACAGGGCATTGCCATTTCATATAAGGAAGGGGTTCTTGGGACCCCCCCCCACCACCTATAATTCCACTGGTGGTGTTTATTATGAGTTACTACTATTTATAAAATTGTGTCTACATTCGGGTTTCCATAACGAACACCTCAAAATCACTTTGCTGAAAAATAACAAATCATTTGTTATTCTTATTTCTCTTCTCTTTGACATTCTGAAAGCTCTTCCTTCTGCATTTATCCAGCAATGTTCCAGCAGTTGAGAGCTTTCTGAGCATTTTCCACATATATTTATGATTATCCAGAAGACTTTTCTGCCCATGTAAATATGGTTTGCTCCTTCAAAACTGTCAAGACACTGAAATGAATCGTCAATTTTCGTTACTGCAGAAACCATTGCCAGAGCACGAAGAGGTGGTGGTCAGAATTCAAAGGGATGCTAAAACTCGCCTGAAGTATTGCAAATGTATTCTGCATAGCTCCCTTAATGGTTTAAATGTCAGCTCCAGGATTTCTCCTTACTAGCAATTTAATCCTTTTTGTTAATAAATATGAGTTTTAAGAAAACAAATACAGTTGTTCTCAACAAAAGCTACATGTTAAAATTACTGGGTGGTGGTGGGGCTTTTATACACACACATGCACACACACACGCATATTTAAATTTCCCTATATATATATAATATGTATATTTCCATTTATATAATGTATGTGTGTGTGTGTGTGTGTGTGTGTGTGTATGTGTGTGTATGTACTTCACATTAGCCATCTGCAGATAACCAACTTAAAAAAATTAACCTTACCAAACAACCACTAACCCTGTCTATGATTTGCTAATTTAAAGCACATGTTGAAAAAGGAAATTTGGAAGATGGTTTACTCCATCGTGTCATCATATGTATGTAGAGCAGTGAGCGTGGCTTGACAGTCATGTAATTATGGGCACATGATGGGTGTACATGAGAAGTGCTAATGTCACTGCTGTCTCCTCGGCTCCTCTGCAGGGTGCTCACTGAGGTATGAGCCCCTAAGCAGGGACTGTGTGCTGACAGCTGGAGACATCCTCCCCCTGCAGTGGGCTCCCCTGTTCCTTCCTCACTCAGGCTGAAAGGCCCACCTCTCTGGGGCCCTCCAGGCCCTGTGCTGGTCTGTCAGGCTGCTCGGTCCTTCCAGTCCAGACCATGTGGCTGGCTAAATGCAATGTCAAGATATGTGTTTGGTGTTCGTATGACACTCCAGTGCCTATGGAAACTTCCATACACACTTTACCCTACGTATATTGGAGTCTTCACTGGGGCATTAGTCACCAGCCAAGCCAAAAATAAAATGATGCTTTGATTTTTATCTGACCATTGATCTGTGACTGGCTCGCTCAGGACCTCATACCAGCATTGGGGGACAGTAAGGCAGAATTTAGAAACCACCTGATCTTTAGTCTAATATAATCCAAATGCAACTGAAACCTCTTCCTAGGCTTTAGACGTTCTCAAGTTCTAAACATCACCAAATATAGTTAACATTATATGGTTTTCTTAATGTTTAATACATTCAAACACATTCTTACAATTTAGAAAAAAAATCATTTGAAAAAATGTAATATTTTAGCAACATTTATTCATGATTTTCTGATTTTAATGGCCCTACCACATTCATCTCTCACTTCTTCATAACCATCACCACAGATAACTCAGGGTGAGCTTGTAAAAATGAGAGAAATAATCAAGATCACCGCCAAAGCTCTGTTCCTTGGCCTTGCCTTCTATAGTCATCGTGGAGTGATACAAGTGACTTCCCATATTTGGTGACCCAACTGTCCATGACAGGCTCCCTCTTTTTCACTTTTTGACGTTATAATGAGATTTCTTTTTCAAGTTTGACATTATAATGTTACCAGACCCGGAAATTGATGTCAGCTTCATCTATTTTCTGATTTGGGGACAAATAAACATTACTTCAAATTCAGAAAACATCTACGGGATGGCTGTCACTACTTCGGACAAGTAATTCCCGCTCATCCAGAGGGAGCGTCATATGCAGTCACATTAGCTGTAACAGAGGACACGGAGAGGTGTGGCCCTGATCGGGACCCTCTTAAATCAAACTCACCCACGAGGACTTGCTATGTTAAAGTCGACATATGTAGTCAACACCAAAGAAAGCAGTCATGGCATATTTCTTGGCCTCAGAGGATGTCTGTTGTATCTGATACGAGAACACAAAGATACACAAACCCCCAACAAGGGGCAACTTGGCAGCTGGCCTATGTGAGTGCCGGATGCTAAAGGAGTTTGGGAAAAAATAACTTTTTTTGTTTGTTTTTTAACTAGGGGTGCACAGGAAATTTTCCCAAGATATACACAATGTGAGCTGGGTTTTGAAAGGTGGACGTCACTTAGACATGATCAGCATTTTCCCTCATGAGGTCAGGTCACGGGATCCCACGTGGATCTGCGCGGCTGAGCACAAAGGCCACAGACTGAACGTGTGTGTGTTCCCGCCAACTCCTATGTTGAAGCCTAGTCCCCAACGTGATGGTGCAGGAGGCGGGGCCATGGGGAGGTGACGAGCCCATGAGGGTGGAGCTCTCCTGAGTGGGAATAGTGCCCTTATAAAAGGGACCCCCAGAGTCCCTGCAGCCTTCCCACCGCATGAGGACACAGCCTGGAGAAGCCGGCTATGACCCAGGGAGCAGTTCCTCCCCAGGCACTGCAGCTGCCTGCTCCTGGGTGTGGGACCTTGAGCCTCCAGGCTGGATGAGATCAAGTCTGTCTTTTCCAAGGCCCTGTCTAGGGTACCTGTCCCAGCAGCCCAATGGACTTGGGCACAAAGTACACCAAACCCGCTGCAGGCCAGAAATGCACTTTGGAGCAGGACTGTAGAGCTCCTGGAACATGCACAGATAAATCACGTCTAAGATCAACCAGAAACGGCGGTCTCGTGGGCAGTGTGTGGCCAGCGGCCAGGTCAGAGGCAGGCGGGCTAGGACAGGCATCCCCTGCCCGTGCGCCGGTCACCCTACGGTGGCTCGGGTGCCTTCCCGGGGAGTGTGCAAGCATCCAAACAGGCTGCGGTTCATGAAGTGGCGCTGCCAAAAGGAAGCTCAGGGTTTCTGCTGATGTGGCTGGATGTCTGCAGAGATTTGAGAAGCACAGGTGGTTCTGAGCCAATAAAGACCAGATTTAAAAACCAGGAATAATATGACCAGCCCTAAGAAGCCGCGAGGAGCTGCGGTTCTCATCCCAGGGAACTCGAAGGGCACAGTCCTCATTCTCATTTGGAGTCAAATCTCTTGCCTTCTGCTTAAGAGAAGCCTTAATTTACTCCTCCACCAGTACATTCTAGAATTTAATGTACTGATGGACACTCAAGTCATGGATGTGTTTGTGTGGTTGTATTACATAAATAATCCAAGATGACAGCATAAGTTGTACTTTTCTTCTTTAAAGATTTTTTCTTTTACACAGGTAAATAATATAGCCTTCACTAAAGTTAAACACTGATTGACTCCAACCCCCAGATTCTCTGTTTTGTTAGTTGGGAATTAAATCTAAATCTCAGGTTCCTGAGGGGGGAAAAAAAAAGTCCTTTATTGTGGTTAAATAAAAGAATTTCTTTATAATAAAATTCTCAAGTTGTTCACAAAACAACTACTTTTTTGTGAGTGCCCATTTAGAGCTACTAAACCCCAGCTTCTGTGCCCCAAGGAAGGGGCAAACTTTGCCTGCTGTAAGGAAGAACTTTTCCAACAGCCTAGTAATCTGCAGCTCAGACATCATACCCCTCACAAATGTGTCCTGACTTTGAATTCGAGAGCTGCTTTCAGTGCTGTGGGTTAATTGTGTTTGAGGAATAAACAACTGTTCCGAGATATAAGGGGAGACAAACAGCATTACTGCCTCCCCTCACCCTATAATTATAACTAGTTGGTTCAATAACTAATGTTGAAATGTTGCAACCTCTTCATGTGTTTGCCCTAAAATATTCATCTTCCTATTTCACATCATTGATTATTCAAAATTTTATGTACATGAAGAACCAGGGCACTTAGTAGCTATTGGAGAAATTCTGTTTCTGATGTTTTGCCTCTGTGTTAAGATCCCTACAATAGTGATTTCTGTCCTCAGAATCGTGACCAAGCCCTTACAGAATGTCCACTCAAAAAGACATTTGAGCCATGGAGACTGGAGAACAAAGATATAATTCGATAAAAGAAAGCATCTCCTTTACCTTAAGGACAAGGAACGGGCAGAAATATGACATATGTGTTCTCTGTCTCAAGTGAAAAATTGTAGTAATTTATGTGGCCCCAAGCAGTCTCCTTGTTACCAGCCTTCCGTACAGGCTCTAGTAAAAATATCCAAGTGCACAGAAGAGTCATGAGGCCATTCATATAACTCACCAGTGTTCATCAAGCTCTCTGACGGGCACATACAATTCACATACTACTCACTGGAACCTCAGAGGAAAATACAATGATTCTAATTGTTGTAACCTTAATATTTCCACTGCAGATCCTGTGCTAATATAGAAGATAGCAGGAGGCTGCTTTCTAAACTTTATAGTTTTTAACATATAAAATGATCATAATATTGCCTTAAGAACTAAGAGGACAGTTAGTTGATAAAATTAACATATAAGACAGGTTTCCTTCAGAATAGAATTACAGGAAATGGAAATATGGACTGAGGAATGTTTTTTAAGACTGTATGTTTACTAGTCATCATTTTTAATGGAAAGAGAATTAGTTTTAACACGAAGTACAGGCCTCGATATTTTAATAAAGTGAATTCTCTAGTTTTTTTTCTCATACCTCTTTGCAGTTTCCATTGTAATTACTACAGCATACCACTCTTCCTTAGCAGCATCATTGATTTGGAATAAAAACTAACAAATAACTAATATTGAGAAGAGCAAGAAAGAGGATATGAAATCTTGCATCAAATTAGCAAGGACAGTATATACAGGTATTCCGACCAAACACCCAGCCATAGGAACATACACCTTAGACACAAAGAAAGGAAGCCGGGGAACCAATCCATAAAGAAGGTAGCTGTGTGCAGTGTATGATGGGGTAAAAGGAAAAATATTTTTAAAAACAGATAGCAGATGTTCTAAAGGTCCTAGAAAGAATTAGAAGGTTATTCACATTTGAAAAATTACAAAGAAAATGAAAATAAAATATTTGAAATATATTAATATATATACTTCACATATTCCCTACATGGTTAATGAACTACCTGTGAAAATATAATTGTATCTTTTTGTAGTTAGAAATTTTTCTTAATCCACAAAATCAAAAAGAAAGTGTATGACCCATGTGTATTACTGCTCACATTAGCATATCATTTTATTTATCTAAGCAGTATAATTTCTCCTGCCACAGTTTTCTACAAGACTCAATATATATCCAACAATCTCTAATCAATGCAGAACTTTAAAAACATAAGATGAAGACTTGCTTACCATATAATGTATGCATATTCCAATATTTTCATCAGTTTAGCTAAGAAATTCCAATTTTTTTGAAAGGGATATTTCTCTTTCCTTTGCCAAATTAAAAAAATAACTGGATATAGTTGTATAGGTACAATTTTTTTTGCTTGTTTATACATGAAAAATGTAACTTAAAGTCACCCCAGGAAATTTTTTCTTTATGGTAAAAATCATAGTTCAAAGTAGAAAATTAATGGGAAACATAATATATTATGATTGTACAAACCAAAAATTCTCCAAAGAGTGTGTGATATTCTTTCATGCTTTTACCCAACCCACCTCCTATGTTCTTTTTATTGAGTGTATTTTCTGACAATATAAAGGTTTCTTTTGTTAGTCTCTGAATTGTACTCACAGATTTATCTTTGTGCTTTTTCTCCCAAACCCACAGTTGCTTAAAAACAATGACGTATTATAACTTTACTAAATTACCTTGACAACATGGTTTTACAGATGAAAAATCTGATGTCTGAAAATGAAGTTGATGTTTGCTTTCAGCAGGAAGTTATGCTTCTAAGCATCGAAACACTTGGGCACAAGTGTACAGTCTTCACATTTTCTTTAGAGTAACTGAAATTTTCTTTTCTGATAATTAAATTCAAATATGAATTCCAGTCCAGTTTCAGAATCTGAGTATGTCCACCAGTGCTACCTAGTCTGTAATATGGGAAGCTGATCCCTTACCTCACTTTCAGGTTCCCTTGTTGGAGTTGTCCATCGTAGACCGACAGAATATCAAAATCTTCTTCCAGAGCAAAGGTGTGGAAGGACAGCTGTATCCGGTTGCGCTCTCCGGTGATGACGATCCAGGTGCAGTTGGCGTAGTTTGGGTAGCCGTGCGGAAATCCCGGGCTCTCGATGGTACCGTTGGGACCCTGCACCAAGCCCCCGCAGGTCTGGCCTGAAAAAGAAAATGCAAAGAAAAAGGGTATTATTTTAGCCTATCTCTTATCTGAGATTTAAAAAATATTTCCTTCCTGCACATATATTGGGTGATAAATTGCAACAGTGGTCTCCAGGAATAAAAGATCAAGAATCATTTTTTTTAACAAAGAGGAAGAAGAAGGAAAATATACAATATTTGGGAATTCAGACTATTAGAAATTTGGGGAAATTGTTTTTTCTGTCACTCTCAAATACAGGTTCATGATACCAGATGCTCATATTTGTGAAACAAATTTGGTGCTCATCATCTACATAGGATCATGTGGAAACACGCTGCGCACAAGTTCCTCGCTGGGGGAAACCAAACTGACAGATAAAATAATCATTATAAAAGTATAATGTATATGTGCACACACACACACACACACACACACTCGTATCAGTATATCCACATGGCTGTGCTCCGAGGTAACAAGAATAGTGAGGGAAAAACCACACTCAATATTCAGACTATCTGCTTGAACCTGCCTTAACGACAATCCCACAAAACAGAAGAAGAAAACCAAACCACAGGAGTCTTATCCAGTTGAAAGTAAAAGTTATACGATAAGATACAATTAAATTTTGCAAACACGAAGGAGCAGCCCAGCAGAGGAAGCGACCTGCTCTCTCCAGTCTTCCTGTTCGCGTGGGTAGGGTTTGCTGAATGGGGAAGGGAGAGCGCACCCCAGAGATGGTGCCCTCTGAGGAGAGGTCCAGCTTCCCTGGGCAGCTCAGCAGGACACCCCACACTTTGCTCACTCCCTTAACTCTAACTTCCCTGAGGTCCAAGTAGGATTGCTTGTAGTGTTCCAGGTCTACAGCTCTGATGTCCGTATTTATAATAAGAAACACATATTTGGTCTTTAACTCCTTTGGCACAGGGTTCCTAAAACGCTTAGAATTTCCCAAGTAATGGGAGCAAAAAAAAAATCCTTTTCTGCTGTGTTAGCACGGTGACACTGGCACCCTCACCTGAGGTCGGGGGCTGGTGGCCAGGGGAACCAGTCATGTGACTGCAGGGTGGGAACTTTCCATCCCAGCCCTTGACCTCTGGGGAGAGCAGAGGCGCTGGAGACCGAGTCAGCCAATGGCCAGTGAGCCCCGTCAGTCATGTCCGTGCAGCGAAGCCTCAGCACAGACCCAGGACAGGTTCTCAGCCTCCCAGGTCCACCAGCAGGAGGTGCTGGGAGGGCACAGCCCCTTCCCCAAATGTAGCCCCGTGTGTCACTTCATCCAGCTAGTGAGTCAGACCTCTTAATAACCTTGGTAATAAACTCCCCTATTTAATGAGTTCTGTGAGTCCCTCCGGCAATGAGTCTAACCCAAGGAGGGGGTCATAGGAACCTCTAAATTATAGCCAGCTGGTTAGAATTGAGATTAACAGCCTGGGCTTGTGATTTGCATCTGAACTGGAGGGTTGTCTTGGGGGGCTGAGCCCTTTAGCTGTGGGACATGATGTCATCTCTGGGTAGACAGTGTCATAATTGGAGCGAATTGGAGGTCAACCAGCTGGTGTTCTGAGCATCGCTTGGTGGGATGGTGTGGGGAGCCCGCTGCCCACCCCCACCCTTGTGGAATTGGGGGCAGAAACTAAATAACTGCATGATAATGGGGGAAGATGGGTGGGGCAGGCGAGCACCACAGAGCCACTGCCCACCACCGGAGCAGGCTGGGCAGGTTCCCACAGCTGGGCCCTGACCACCTCAGCCCCTCATTTTGTGGTATTGAGTCCAACGCTGGACTTCTCTGACAGTTCTCAGATCTCAAGAGCACTTCCAAGGAACAGGGCCTGTTTTACAAATTGCAGGCCCAGGATTCCCACTGGGATCTTCTGCAGAAAGCCCAGCGTCCAGGAGATCGGGAACAACCAGGCACCCATCAATTATATTCCCACTACAGGACAAACTCAGCAATCCTCCCCTTCCCAACTTCACCAGTTCAGTTCACCTTACTGCCTTGCCTCATCCCCCATCACCCAGCTGTGCCCCGGGACACCTTACTCACCTGCTCTCCAGCCCTCCTCTGCCCACGCCCTCCTGTGTATAAGCCTCCGGGGATGACCTGCTCTGCTCTCTGAGGTGGAATGCCTGCCCTGGCCGTCCCTGGTCCAGACGGAGTGAAAAGGAGGGAGATCAGGACAGGCTGGTCCCTGGGACGTTTCCTAAGGGACACCCTGTGATCATTTCACCTGTAAATATCACCGCCAGGGGAAGGGACAAAATAGCTTCTACAGAATCATTCTAACATTGAACTTACTTGAGGTTGACTATTAAGGAGCTCTGAAACCTGCCTGCAGTGTTTCATTCCCTCTTCATCTGGCCATTTCCCCCACCAATATGTTTAAATTCATTTAAATGTTTTGACACTAGCATATTAAGAAAGTTTTGGAGGGACCTGGGCACATTCAGATTATGCATGCAGCATAAGTATTGAATACAAGTGTTATCCCAGCTTTTCCTGTTGAACAGCAAACAGAAAATTATTTCCAACTACCTTTTGCTTTTTAAAAAATATTTCACAGTAGCAGCTCTCTGAGTGCTCAGATCATTCTCAGTAATATCAAATGCTGGTGGGAGTTTGTGAAATCTTAATGAAAAAGATTTAATGAAAGGGATTTATGAGTTTAAAACCAAAGAACTAATAAGAAGCCAATTTTCCACTAAATTTAAACCTAACAATAACACTGTAACAAGTAGATATTAAAGCTGTGGGGTTTTGAAAGGTCTTCAAAGAAAATAGCTTTTCCAGTTTATCTAGCAATTCTTGCTTCACAGTAAATCAAAAAGTGAAAACTTGATTATAAATTGGAGGAAAGAAAAGTTCAACAGCAAAAAGTGTCAGCTAGAAAGTAGTTACTATTATAGACCCAACACAGAGAACCAGATTATCAAATATTAAGATTTTTCTCCCAGGAATAACATTTAGGCTGTGTTTGGGTCCCAATTAGTTAAGTGCAGTGCATTATGAAGAATGAGTTGCATTCGGTCAGTAGCTAGACTTTTTCACACATCCTCTTAGAAACTCTGGGAACTGCTCAAAAGCTCTGAGATAGGTAAATCTCAGGCTTGGCTGCAGATTGCAAACAACTGAGTAGTCTTTAAAGTATCTATTCTCTGAGATAGATCCTGATGAAGGTGGTCTCTGCCAAGAATATCCAAGACAATCATGAGGAAGAACAAAACCGGCGATCTTAGGCTACTTAATGTCACATCTTATTATAAAGCTACGGTAGTTCAATCAGTGTTTAATTGGCACACACCTGGATAAATAACCAATGGAACAGAATAAAACTCCCAAAACTAGTTCACAGAGATGGAGACACTAGATTTACAACAAAGGTGGCCTTCAGTGCACTGAGGAAAGGATGGTCTTTTCAATGAAAGGTGCTGGGTCAGTTGGATATCCAAATGGGAAAAATACGTTTGGTCCCTGCCTCACAGTATATACAAACTTCAATTCCACATGAATTGTAGACCTCAGTGTGAAATGTAAAACAGTAATGCTTCCAAAGGAAAATGACAAAACACCAATCCTGTCTGGTAAGCAGAGACTTTTTAAATTGAACACATTTCTTTCAAAAAGTCATAATCATAAAAGAAAAAGTGAAATGCAAATACAAAAAAATAGGATACATTTGCAATATATATATATTTGGGGCACATTCATAATGTAATAGATAAGCCTCACAAATCAATGAGAAAAAGGCAATGTAACAGAAACTTTGTGGCTTTAAGCAGCTGGAGATTCAGGGTCCCAGAGGATTTCTCTAATATTGTAAGGAGACAAATGGGTCATAAAATAGGAATAGCTCCTTCAGCCCTGACCACTTCCTCTCCTGGGTGGGCCTGTCCTGGAGCTGTCAGGAAAGAGCATTTTGTGCTAAAGGAAAACAAAAATGGATTTCTCTGGCCTTTCTTTGTAGAAGTGACAGCACCCCCTGCTTTATTCTAAGAAACATTTGGTCCCACTAGAGAACCATGAATTTGCCTGCAATTTAGTCAGTATCTTCTGACCTATGAAAGTATCTTGAATTTTACTTAGAACAAACACATGCCCCATGAAATTTATTATTTGTCTACACAATAGTACTTGGCTAGAGTTCTCTGAGTAGGCAGCATTTATTCAAAATCTACCCCAACACCAAATGGAAGGCTGCCTACTTGAGAGCAATTACATTAAAGCTGTGCGTGTCAGCATCATAACCTATATAAGGTGTATGCCAACATCATGTACACTGACACTAAAATTATTCTCCAAATACTTAATCCCAAAATGTAAAGTGATTATAATTAAATGCAAATCACTTAGAGCACCCTTTCTTCCTTAGTACCAGAGCTTATCAAGTACCATGTTAATGTATGTCTGAAATAAAGGTTGCTTCAATGGAAAAAGGTTCTTTTAGTTGAATAAATAAAGACATAGATGAATGTATGCAGAGTATATCATGACACATGTATACAATTTCAGAGTTTATACACACTTGGCACACAGAGTATGGGACTCGCCTACAGACCTGCCATCCACAAATTGCCAAGGTCCCCAGCGAATGTTTTTGCCCATCTTCCTGATACGACCCCCCAGCCTGGTTTTAATATTCTAATGGACGCTTGCCTGCAACAAAGAACTCTCAAATATTCTACAAATGTTTTTCTTTTAAAAGAAATATTTAAACAACTTGATTTAAATGTTGGCCTTACAACAACTTAAAATAAGATTATTTCAGCTTGAAAACAGTGAATGGACAAATGTTTAAGTATGATAAACATGATAAACATAATCATACATTAACATATTGCTCAACAGGAATCTATTTAAGTGCATTTATAATTTGTGCTCCCTAATGGCAATGGAGTGAACTGCAGTGTTTCAGTGGTATTTTTAATCTTTTAGTGAAAGTTGTGTTTTTTCTTTTATACAGGATTGAAAAACTCAATTATTACTGAAGAAAATGTCTAAGCGTTTTCTTTCTTCATCTACTGCTGCTGGAAATTACCTCAAAACCAAAAATTAATGGCAATATTAGAAAAAAGATGTAGATGTTTCCAGACATACAAACTGCATGTGTCCCATAAATACACATCACACAGAAACATACACACCAAACTGCACACACAGATAAGCATTTACTTGCTGTAATGCAAACAACTACCAGAAAATTTCAATATATACCGTGAATTCAAGAAGTTGGTGTCTAACAATGTTATGTATCAATTATATCTCAGGGAAGCTAGGAAACAAAAGAAGTTAGTACCTACGTCATCTACCGGTTGAATTATACCTTATGAAATATCTGGTTCACATCTGGAGTAGTCAGAAAAATATTAGGTATCAGGGGCCCACACAGAGTTAATTTAGTAGAGATTTTTACCCAGTAGAGATCCTAAAATACTAGAGTACCAAATACAAAGGGTCACCGGCAATCTTTTTAATTCTGTCTCATACTTTTTGGAGTGAGGGGCTGTTTTCAAAGTTCATTTTCACACGTCATCTCCGCTGGCCATGACAGCTGTTCCACACATGATTTTATACATATAGAAATACAGATGGAAGTGAAGTGGGGTGTCCAGAGCTTCCCAGAAATGAAGGACGGTCTTTGGCACCAAATCACAGCTGTGTCAGTGGAGAAGCACCGCGGAAATGCACTCCGTTTCCTGCTAAGTGGGATCAAGCCCCAATGGCCATCACAGTGAAAGCTTCCATCTCACCATACAACTCTGGTGGAATACAGACAGGTAGGAACTTTAGCCCTTTTTTCAAACTGATAGATGCCCAGGGGAAAAAAAGTATGAAGTAGCATTTAAAAATATGAATGTCACTTATAATCCCATCACCAAAGATAATTATTGCTATCCCCTTACTGAACCCTTTCTAATTGATACTTCACAGTTTTAAAGATGGTGTTGTGACCTGACAAGTAACATGGGGGCAGTTCGTTTCTGACTATATACTTGCTCGTCCCCCAGGGACAGAAGCCAGTAAGACGTGGATCTAGGATGTTTTTGCCTTTTCTTGTTGCTGCTGATCTTTATTCTGAGAAGGCTCATAAGCTCCTCCCTGACTCTTGCTGTCTAATTTATTCTACTACCTAGCACATACCTTTCATTTCTTAGAAGAAAATATGTGTTGCACCAATTCATCTGTGCTCCATCCGGAGTCACGGCGAGCATTTGATGAATGAGTGCATCATAAACAAATGCCTCTCTCGGCTCCAGGAGTTGTTGAAATCGTCTCTTCAGTTCTGGACCTGATGACCCATTCTTATGGAGCAAATGAGTTAAATAAGATATTTGAAAACTCATTTGCCAAGCCCATGGCACATGCTACCTCATTACGTCCTGCACAGCCTCTGAGGTGGGAAACAACTTAGCTTTTGTTTTGTTAGCTGATATAATAATTATTCGATGAAGATATATAGCCAGGTAATGCCTTTGCTATGTTAAACCCTTTCTGAGAGCAAACACTTCACTACCTGCGGTATTTTGAAGTGTGATTTGGTTCAGTGACTCCAGAAAGATGTGGTCTATATTGTTCAGTATGTCATGAAGCCATGCAAGGAAAGGATGCTCTGTACTAGGGAGGAAAGGAGTCACATGACACATAATTGCCTGGCCAGCAGAGGAATGATCTGGAAATGAGAAGATTTGGGAAACATACACTTGCCTTCCCACTATCTGGCCTAATACCCTTTAAAAGAATAAATAGAGTTTTGCCTAGAAACGGAGTATGAACAGAAGCTATATTATCATCATGACTGTGATAATTTAAATAGACATAAAAAATAAACAAGCTTATATCCTGTTTGCAACAAGCCCAGATTACCATGCTGGTTTATTTTGAAAGAAAGCAATTCAATTTTTAAAAATATTTTTTTACACTGAGAGGCAGTCTCCATTCATGCTGGATATCCACTCAGTGAACAATAATTTTTCACATCTTATGTAAAGTTTTATGCAAATGAAACTTTACTTCTTTACAACTAGATGTTTGACCTCCAAAGCTCCTCCTATTTTGACCTTTCTGTGGAAATCTGTACTGTACACTGTAGATTTCCACAAGACTGAAAGCTGCCTGCTCCTTGGGATCTAACAATGTGGTGACTCTCAAGTAAAAGAAAATGGCCCACTGTGATCTTCCCTGGAATTTCTCAGGTTCGTTAATGGCTTAGGAGCATGACATACTTTTAAGTGGATCCAGAATTTCAAATATCAGGAGTCCTCAAATTTCACTGATGGAAGTGGAAGTTTCCCTGATCAGATAAGTACTTTCTGAAGTGGTAAACAAATCAAATATGCATTAAGCTCTGCTGTGCATTATCTTCTACAGTTTCATCGATTATTTCAGCGTCTGCATTATTTGGAAAATGATTAATTGCAGAAGGATCATGACTTAAAATGCCCTTCCTAGGACTTTGATGAAGGTGTTTCAAAATTAAAGTCTTCAGGCATTTTCCAGAAACAACATGCCCTGAAGGAAGTTTTTAAAGCACTTGATGTCTCAGTGTCAAGAGTCACTGACTATGTGGGCTTCCACTGCTGATAGCCTAAGGGCGCTTGGGTCAGTGTTAATGCCAAACAGGTAGGGGAGATTACACACAACCTGAGCAAAAATGGAAAGCTGGAAAACCACAGGTATATGAGCCCAAGACAAGACCAAACATTGTGCCCCTCCCTGACAATTCCACTGTACACGAGCCAGGGCATGCAGGTAGCCCCTTATACCACAAATGGGGCATGAATACCCACATCCTAGTGCGTATCAAAGACAATGAAAATTTCCCTGGACTATGTAAATATGAAGAGTACAATCTTTCTTTATTCCACTAAAGGTTGTTATCATACCACCTGTGGGTTTGGTCTGCTTAACTTCTTTCACTCCTCTGCATAAACCAAGCTCGTCCCCACCTCTGGCTGTTTGCACCTGCTAATCCATCTGCCCTGAATGCTCTCCCCAGATCTTCCCATCTATCCTGCACCTGCTGCATTTCCTGGTAGCATTTGTCATTTGTGAGACTATTTCATTTACTTACTTACTCTAACACATAAACCTTCCAAGAATGAGGATTCCACCTGCTTTGTTTCTATCCCCCTTCTTACAATACTGTCACTCAGTGGTCAACTATGAAAGCACCTGGGGGAGTTGGTCATATGTGGAGGAGGTAGCAATGACGGTGTAATAAACTAAATCTATATACACACTCAGGTGTAAAGAATCCATAAAAATGCAAAGGAATGGTACTGGAAGACACTTCAATCCCATACTTCAGCCCTGTAATTATCTAGAACATTCGGAGTGTGGCATTGTCATTCTAATTCCAAGAGGAGGGACCCTGCAATCTCAGTCCTGTTTAGCAGCCTGCGGATGGCTCCTTGCACTAATGTAAACATCCCCTGCTTTGGCTGAAGCTCCCTCTTCTCCTGTGCAATCCTCCTTTATATGTTGGCATCTCCGCCTTTCTGTTCTAGAAAGGGGCCATCGTCCAGGGCAAGGCATTCTTCGGGGTTCTAATGTCAGGGTGGCTTCCTCAGTGACTGCGCCCAGGGGAGGGACAGGGGCTGCTTCCAGTCCTGTGATATTTCCACTGACTGAGAACTGTCCCATTAGTGGAAATAAAATCATCTGACGTCTACCCACCCTGAAGAGACACACTGGAAGAACTCTATGCACAGTGTAGAGCCAAAAAAAGCACTGGTCTTTGGATCAAATGAAACAAAAACTGATTCATTTCCAGCCAGGAACACTAGGATTGAAAAACACCTGGAAAATACTAGCCTGTTTCCCAGGATGGGAAGTGAGGATGGCAACTGTTTTGCAAGGTTGTTGTGGTGACAAGAGAACATGGAATAGAGGCAGAAGCCAGAAAGAGAAAGAGTGGCAGCTGTTGCCAAGGTCTGAAAGTTTGTGAGCCCCAGATTCATGCTGAAAGCGAATCCCCACTGCGATAGTGTTTGGAGGTGGGAATTTGGGTGGGTAATTACATCGTGTGGGTGGCACCCTCATGAATGGGACTAGTGCCCTCGTAACAGAGACCCCAGCGAGCTCCAGCCCCCTCTCCCACATGAAGACACATGGAGGGGATGCCATATATGACCAGGGGCAGCTGCTCACTAGACAGTGAATCTTCTGGCAGCTCAGGCTCGGACATCCAGCGTCCAGAATTGTGAGAAATAAATTTCTATTGTTTACCAAGAGAATGAAACTGGATTATTGTTTAATCCCATACACAAAAGTAAACTTGAAATGGATCAAGGACCTGTATGTAAGTCATGAAACCATAAAACTCTAAGAAGACTACATAGGCAAAAATCTCCTGAATATAAGCATGAACAATTTCTTCCTGAACGCATATCCTTGAGCAAGGGAAACAAAAGCAAAAATGAACTCATGGGACTACATCAAACTAAAAAGCTTCTGTACAGCAAAGGACACCATCAACAGAACAAAAAGGCATCCTACAGTATGGGAGAATATATCTGTAAATGACATATCCAACAAGAGGTTAACATCCAAAATATATAAAGAACTTACACACCTCTACACCCAAAAAGCAAATAACCCGATTAAAAAATGGGCAGAGGATATGAAGAGACAGTTCTCCAAACAAGAAATTCAGATGGCCAACAGACACATGAAAAGATGCTCCACATCACTAATCATCAGGGAAATGCAAATTAAAACCACAATGACATATCACCTCACACCAGTAAGGATTGCCAGCATCCAAAAGACTAAGAACAACAAATGCTGGTGAGGATGCGGAGAAAGGGGAACCCTCCTACACTGCTGGTGGGAATGTAAACTAGTTCAACCATTGTGGAAAGCAATATGGAGGTTCCTCAAAAAACTAAAAGTACAAATACCATTTGACCCAGGAATCCCACTCCTTGGAATTTACCCAAAGAATACAACTTCTCAGATTCAAAAAGATAAATGCACCCCTGTGTTTATTGCAGCACTTTTTACAATAGCCAAGATATGGAAGCAACCTAAGTGTCCATCAGTAGATGAATGGATAAAGAAGAGGTGGTACATATACAGAATGGAATACTATTCAGCCATAAGAAGAAAACAAATCCTGCCATTTGCAACAACAGGATGGAGCTGGAAGATATTATGCTCAGTGAAATAAGCCAGGCGGAGAAAGACAAGTGCCAAACGATTTCCCTCATTTGTGGAGTATAACAATGAAGTAAAACTAAAGGAACAAAATAGCAGCAGACTCAGAGACTCCAAGAAGGAACTAGTGGTTACCAAAGGGGAGGGGTGTGGGAGGGAGGGAGAGGGGATTGTGGGGTATTATGTTTAGTACACATGGTGTGGGGGGTCACGGGGAAAACAGTGTAGCACAGAGAAGGCAAATTGAATCTGTGTCATCTTACTACACTGATGGACAGTGACTGAATTGGGGTATGAATGGGGACTTGATAATATGGGTAAATGTAGTAATCACATTGTTTTTTCATGTGAAACCTTCATAAGTGTATATCAATAATATCTTAGTAAAAAAAAATTTCTATTGTTTATAAGCCACCAGACTACGGTACTTTGCAATAGCAATCAGAACATATGAAGAAAACCAGAGTTTTTTACCAAAGATTCTTCAGTAGAAAGTCTCCTGGTAGTAAGAGAATTTTACAGGTGGAAGAGTAATGGGTGGAGCCTCACCCCCTCTCTGCCTCTGCCCTGCAGCCCTTGCTTCCTGGGGATGCCTCCATGGCCACCCTGCTTGCTCCATGCCTTGCGCGTGTGGTCCCTCAGCATGCACAATGGTACTTTAAATTCAAGGATTTCAATTGCCGAATTATTTGACTTTATGGGTTTTGAGTGATGAAGTTGGTTCTATCACTAAGAAAACAAAACGACACAGAACAATCAAATCAAGCCCGACTTTAGCATGATTCTGGGACCCCATGTGGATGCTCTTTAAGTAGCTGACATTTTGCCTGAAACTGAATTTGAGACTTTTCTTTCAGAAACTTCAAATCTGTATTTCTATAATGTGAGTTATTCTGGTCAGTATACACTCTCAATTAAGAGAATTTTCTCTCTCCATAAACTGCAGAACATCCTTAACTTTATGTCATATTTGTCTCTTAATGAAATCCCCAGGGGTGAAACATCATTATGGGTCAGTACAATTGAATTATACCCCACACTTGATAGAAGGTCATTTCATATTCCTGCTTTAATATATGAAAAGTTGAAAGAAGCATAAATTAGGATCTCAATGTAATGGTGATGGATCAATGTAGGAAAATAAGTTTCCCTTAAATACTGCATTTAAAATCTAACATGTCAGTTGACACAGTTTAGCTGTGATGATGTACAGTCAATTCACTGTCACTTGTTAAGAAGAGTGAAAAACACCAGCTGACTCCTTCTGGGCTATTCCAAATCCCTTGCTGTCTAAGAGGGCCTTTCCGTCCTCTACGAGAATCCTTCCTGTGCAGATGCACATCACCGATATTCTACCTCCCATTTCTCTCACTCTTGAACAGTACAGAATCATTTCTAGGTCAGCAAGAGATATTTTAAAATTCTAGTATTATATCCTGTTTTAATGTTTAGTGAGAGTTTACTGACAAAGAGAAACTGAAATGTTAAAAAGTCATGCTAAAACCCCACCGATCTATCATCATCCACCAAGCATGGAGTGAAGGTAAACGCTCAGAGAGGAAGGCAAGGAGAACAGGAGCTGATGAGGCCTTTGTGGTGATGGAGGCTTTTCAAACTCAGAGACAGAAAGAAGCATATGGCAAGGCAGAGGACACTGGCCACACAGCCTGGAAACAAAGGCTATATATGGACTTGCCACTCCATTTACAGATTTCATGTGCTCCTGCAGTGTGCACAAGACACACAGCCCAGGCTTCAGCCCCTTATCTGATCTTGGCTTTATGATGTTTCTGGAGAAATCACGCATATTGAAATTCCGTAGAGGATTAGGATTTGTTGGACAAATCACACCTGCAAAAAAAAAAGAACTCTGCTCTTTCAAATCTGTGGCCTTGAGTTGAAAAACTATACAGTCTATAGCTGACATAATGTGCATTTTTATTTTACTGACTTCTAATTCGAACTTTGAGCGCACAGGTATCTCCCTCCTCTTGAAACATAGTTACTCAGTTTTCTATAGATTCTATTCTTCTTCACTTTTCCCGAGTTCAACTTCCAAGGTTTTGAATCAGAAAGAAGACTGAGGAGAAAAACAGCCTGTGGCTAGACAAAGAGTACTAACAGAAGTGCTGGTCTATTCTGCAGGAAAATATTGATTTAGTTTGCTTTGCTTTACCTACTGCAAATGAACCAAAAGATTATACTCAGAACCGAACTGTGTGTAATGTGAAGGAACATAGGCACAGGGACAGGGGGACAAGGGCCACACTCACTGATCAAGGCTTGGCACGGTGAGTCAGAACTCTTAGACCTACTGGAGGTTTCTCAGGAGACTCTGACGTGATGCTGAATGAGTGGCAGTATGCAAGCTGAAACTAGAATGAGAATGTGGCTCGGCAGTAGGAAAATTTTGAACCAGTATTCAAAATTTTGTAACATCAATTCCATAACGAATTCCTATTTTGTTACAAATTTAAGAATGTCATATAGCTGGCATAAGGCAAAGGGGAACTTTAATAACCAATAAAAAGTGGGGTTTTTTTAGTTATCAAGAGTTATATACTTTTAAAATGGGTGAAGGGGGTCCAAACGTACAAACTTCAAGTTGTAAGATAAGTCGGTCCTGGAATGGAATGTACATGGTGACTACAGCCAATACTGCATGTTTGAAAGTTGCTATAAGAGTAGATCTTAAAAGTTCTCATCACAAGAAAAAAAATTTAACTCTGTGTGGCGACGGAGGTTACTGGACCTATGCTGGCGATCATTTAGCAACACACACAAATATCCAGTGATTATGTTCTACAGCCAGCTAATATAATGTTGTATGTTGATTCTACCTCAATGAAAAGAATAACAACAAAAAAGGTTAAACAGTTGCCATTCTCAGAAAAAAAAGGTTGATAAAGCCACACTAGAACGGTGCCTTGAATTTTAAAATCATTAAACCCACAGAGAATGGCTTCCTTGACAGCTGGGTTTTGAGCTGTCAGACATCCCAGTTCCCAACGTAGCTTGCTTATAGTCATTTGTAGAAAATTAAAATTTGAGCAAATGTAAGTGGATCACAGAAGAAAGAGTTAAGTTTAGTGGTTTCTCAACTCAGAGTCATTCTTCACATTTATGCTCAAAGGCTCTATTCGCTATCAGCTCCTCCATCACCAGCTCCAAGCCTCATCCAATTCTCACACATCTGCTGGAAAGTCTTCAAGACCTCAGCTTCTGTCAAGGGTATGATAACATTCTGTCATGATTATCTCAACATGACACTCTAATCCGAGCACTTCTTCTGGAATTAAACATACATATCTAGTTCCCATTTACATCATCTAATGGGCACAGTGTATGGTTATAAGGGGGACTTCATTTGATTCACTGCACAAGGCAGAGATGTTGGAAATTAAAGGTTCCTATCTTAGAGGGTACACAGGTCCACAAATTGGGGACAGAAATTGTGCTCAAAGTCCCAGTACCATTTGGAAAACTGAGAGCAAAGATTTAACTCAATTATCTGGGTTGAGTTCCCTGAAGTACAGAGAAGAGACTCAATAAGAAAATGTCTGGAGACTTCCGGGAAGATGGCGGTGTGAGCAGGGCGGGAGAAATCTCCTCCCAACACTATATTTATCTACGAAAACACAGAAAATACATCTATTCCTAAAAGAGAGACGAGAATACACAGGAAAGCGCACAGCGTGCAGCTACACCCGAGAGGACTCGGCACCCCAAGAGGCGGGTAAGATACGGAGCCGCGACCCGGCGGGACCCGAGCACTCCCCCACCCCAGCGCACCGGCGGGAGGAGAGGAGTCAGAGCCGGGAGGGAGTGGAAGTGCACCCCGCGAAGTAGCCAGCCCCGGTGATCTGCGCGGGGAGCGCTGACCCACATTGCGCAGTGCAGCGGAGATTGGAGAGACAGAGGGGCAGGATCTGAGCGGGGAACGCGCCAGGGTGCTTGCAGCCGGCTCCCGGGAAGGAAAAAAAAAAGTGCGCGCTTTCTTCAGCGGTCTTAAAGAGACAGGAGCCCAGCGGAGGAGCCGGATCGCCCCAGCACACTCAGCCCAGCAGGCTGGGAGTCCTGGGGAGTTTCAGACGCCTTAGCTGGCGACTGAGGAAGCGTAGCCATACTTAACACTTCTCACTGAGATCAACAGCCTCCTATTCGTTCCAACCCCTGCCAGAGCGATAAAGGGCCCTGCGGAGCGGCACAGTCACAGCTGTGGAATAGTGGGGCAATAGCGCCACCTAGAGCATTCCCACAGAATCTATGTCCAGTGGGCATTTTTTTTGTTTTTTGTTTTGTTTTTGTTTTTTCTTTTCTTTCTTTTTTCTTTCTTTCTTTCTTTCTTTCTTTTCTTTTTTCTCTTTTTTTTCTTCTCTTTTTAAATTCTTAAAGAGCCCAGCTGACATACGTGGCAACTATCAGTGACAAATTATACAGCCATGAAAAGAGAGGAATATGGTTCAGACCAAAATCAACCAGACAACCCCAGAGAGGGAGTCTGAAGGGATGGAAATGCACAGCCTCCCTGAAAAAGAATTCAGAATAAAAGTCATAAACATGCTGATGGACCTACAGAGAAATGTGCAAGAGCTGAGGGAGGAAGTGAGGGAACTGAGGAAAGACAATACAGAAATCAGACAAGCAATCGACGGGCTTAACAGCAGAATGGACGAGATGCAAGAGACTGTTAATGGAATAGAAAACAGAGAACAGGAGTACAGAGCAGCTGAGGCAGAGAGAGATAAAAGGATTTCTAGGAATGAAAGAATATTAAGAGAACTGTGTGACCAATCCAAACGGAACAATATTCGCATTATAGGAGTAACAGAGGAAGAAGAGAGAGAAAAAGGGATAGAAAGTGTCTTTGAAGAAATAATTGCTGAAAACTTTCCCTCGCTGGGGAAGGAAGTAGTCTCGCAGTCCACCGAAGCTCATAGATCTCCCAACACAAGGGACCCAAGGAAGACAACACCAAGACACATAATAATTAAGATGGCAAAGATCAAAGATAAAGACAGGGTATTAAAGGCAGCTAGAGAGAGAAAAAAGATCACCTACAAAGGAAAACCCATCAGACTATCATCAGACTTCTCAACAGAAACCTTACAGCCAGAAGAGAATGGCATGATATATTTAACGTAATGAAACAGAAGGGCCTCGAACCAAGAATATTGTATCCAGCACGATTATCATTTAAATATGATGGAGGGATTAAACAATTTCCAGATAAACGAAAGTTGAGAGAGTTTGCCTCTCATAAACCACCACTACAGGATATCTTAAATGGACTGCTCTAGATGGAAGCACACCTAAGGCTAAAAAGATGTCACCAGAGAAAATAAAATCATAGCAAAGAAAGCAGACCATCCAAATACTAACTAAAGGCAAAGAATAAAACACCTATTATAGAAAGAATGGAGGAGGAGGAATAAGAAGGGAGAGAAATAAAGAAACATCAGACTGTGTTTACAATAACTTAACAAGAAAGTTAAGTTAGATTGTTAGATAGTAAAGAAGCAACCCTTGAACCCTTGGTAACCATGAATCTAAAGCCAGCAATGGCAATAAGTACATACCTATCAATAATCACCCTAAATATAAATGGACTGAATGCACCAATCAAAAGACACAGAGTAACAGAATGGATAAAAAAGCAAGACCCATCTATATGCTGCCTACAAGAAACTCACCTCAAATCCAAAGATATACAAAGACTAAAAGTGAAGGGATGGAAAAAGATATTTCATGCAAACAACAAAGAGAAAAAAGCAGGTGTTGCAGTACTTGTATCAGACAAAATAGACTTCAAAACGAAGAAAGTAGCAAAAGATAAAGAAGGACATTACATAATGATAAAGGGGTCAGTCCAACAAGAAGATATAACCATTATAAATATATATGCACCCAACACAGGAGCGCCAGCCTATGTGAGACAAGTACTAACAGAATTAAAGGAGGAAACAGACAGCAATGCATTCATCTTAGGAGACTTCAACACACCACTCACTCCAGAGGACAGATCAACCAGACAGAAAATAAGTAAAGACACAGAGGCACTGAACAACACACTAGAACAGATGGACCTAACAGACATCTACAGAACTCTACACCCAAAAGCAACAGGATACACATTCTTCTCAAGTGCACATGGAACATTTTCCAGAATAGACCACATACTAGGCCACAAAAAGAACCTCAGTAATTTCAAAAATATTGAAATCCTACCAACCAACTTCTCAGATCACCAAGGTATAAAACTAGAAATAAATTTTAGAAAGAAATCAAAAAGGCTCACAAATACATGGAGACTTAACAACACTCTCCTAATTAATCAATGGGTTAACGACCAAATCAAAACAGAAATCAAAGAATATATGGAGACTAATGACAACAACAACACAAAGCCACAACTTCTGTGGGACGCAGCAAAGGCAGTTCTAAGAGGAAAGTATATTGCAATCCAGGCCTATTTAAAGAAGGAAGAACATTCCCAAATGAATAGTCTAAAGACACAATTACTGAAATTGGAAAAAGAAGAACAAATGAGGCCCAAAGTCACCAGAAGGAGGGACATAATAAAGATTAGAGAAGAAATAAATAAAATTGAGAAGAATAAAACAATAGAAAAAATCAATAAAACCAAGAGCTGGTTCTTTGAAAAAATAAACAAAATAGATAAACCCCTAGCCAGACTCATTAAGAGAAAAAGAGAATCTACACACATAAACACAATCAGAAATGAGAAAGGAAAAATCACGACGGACCCCACAGAAATACAAAGAATCATAAGAGAATATTATGAGAATCTATATGCTAACAAGCTGGAAAACATAGAAGAAATGGACAACTTCTTAGAAAAATACAACCTTCCAAGACTGACCAAGCAAGAAACAGAAAAACTAAACAGACCAATCACCAGTGACGAAATCGAATTGGTAATCAAAAAACTACCCAAGAACAAAACCCCTGGGCCTGATGGATTCACCTCTGAATTCTACCAGACATATAGAGAAGAAATAACACCGATTCTCCTTAAAGTTTTCCAAAAAATAGAAGAGGAGGGAATACTTCCAAACTCATTCTATGAAGCCAGCATCACTCTAATACCAAAACCGGGCAAAGACCTCACCAAAAAAGAAAATTACAGACCAATATCCCTGATGAACGTAGATGCAAAAATACTCAACAAAATATTAGCAAACCGAATTCAAAAATACATCAAGAGGATCATACACCATGATCAAGTGGGATTCATCCCAGGGATGCAAGGATGGTACAACATTCGAAAATCCATCAACATCATCCACCACATCAACAAAAAGAAGAACAAAAACCACATGATCATCTCCATAGATGCTGAAAAAGCATTTGACAAAATTCAGCATCCATTCCTGATTAAAACTCTCAACAAAATGGGTATAGAGGGCAAGTACCTCAACATCATAAAGGCTATATATGACAAACCCACAGCTAACATCATACTTAACGGCGAGACGCTGAAAGCTTTTCATCTAAGATCGGGAACAAGACAAGGATGCCCACTCTCTCCACTGTTATTCAACATAGTACTGGAGGTCCTAGCCACAGCAATCAGACAAAACAAAGACATACAAGGCATCCAGATTGGTAAAGAAGAAGTCAAATTGTCACTATTTGCAGATGACATGATACTGTACATAAAAAACCCTAAAGATTCCATTCCAAAACTACTAGAACTAATATCTGAATTCAGCAAAGTTGCAGGATACAAAATTAACACACAGAAATCTGTTGCTTTCCTATACACTAATGATGAACTAACAGAAAGAGAAATCAGAAAAACAATTCCATTCACAATTGCATCAAAAAGAATAAAATACCTAGGAATAAACCTAACGAAGGAAGTGAAAGACCTGTACTCTGAAAACTACAAGACACTCCTAAGAGAAATTAAAGAGGACACTAACAAATGGAAATGCATCCCATGCTCTTGGCTAGGAAGAATAAATATTGTCAAAATGGCTATACTACCTAAAGCAATCTACAGATTCAATGCAATCCCTATCAAACTACCAACAGCTTTCTTCAATGAACTGGAACAAATAATTCTAAAATTCATATGGAACCACAAAAGACCCGAATAGCCAAAGCAATCCTGAGAAGGAGGAATAAAACGGGAAATTACACTTCCTGACTTCAAGCTCTACTACAAAGCCACAGTAATCAAGACAATTTGGTATTGGCACAAAAACAGACCCACAGACCAGTGGAACAGAATAGAAAATCCAAACATTAACCCAAACATATACAGTCAATTAATATTTGATAAAAGTGCCTTGGATATACAATGGGGAGATGACAGCCTCTTCAGCAGCTGGTGTTGGAAAAACTGGACAGCTACATGTAAGAGAATGAAACTGGACTACTGTCTAGCCCCATACACAAAGGTAAACTCAAGGTGGATCAAAGACCTGAATGTAAGTCATGAAACCATAAAACTCTTAGAAAAAAACATAGGCAAAAATCTCTTGGACATAAACATGAGCAACTTCTTCATGAACATATCTCCCCGGGCAAGGGAAACAAAAGCAAAAATGAACAAGTGGGACTATATCAAGCTGAAAAGCTTCTGTACAGCAAAGGACACCATCAGTAGAACAAAAAGACATCCTACAGTATGGGAGAATATATTCATAAAAAACGTATCTGATAAAGGGTTGACATCCAAAATATATAAAGAACTCATGCACCTTAACAAACAGAAAGCAAATAATCCAATTAAGAAATGGGCAGAGGACATGAATAGACACTTCTCCAAAGAAGAAATTCAGATGGCCAACAGGCACATGAAAAGATGCTCCACATCGCTAATCATCAGAGAAATGCAGATTAAAACCACAATGAGATATCACCTCACCAGTGAGGATGGCCAACATCCAAAACACAAACAACAACAAATGTTGGCGAGGATGTGGAGAAAAGGGAACCCTCCTACACTGCTGGTGGGACTGCAAATTAGTTCAACCATTGTGGAAAGCAGTATGGAGGTTCCTCAAAAAACTCAAAATAGAAATACCATTTGACCCAGGAATTCCACTCCTAGGAATTTACCCTAAGAATGCAGCAGCCCAATTTGAAAAGGACAGATGCACCCCTATGTTTATTGCAGTACTATTTACAATAGCCAAGAAATGGAAGCAACCTAAGTGTCCATCAGTAGATGAATGGATAAAGAGGATGTGGTACATATACACAATGGAATATTATTCAGCCATAAGAAGAAAACAAATCCTACCATTTGCAACAACATGGATGGAGCTAGAGGGTATTATGCTCAGTGAAATAAGCCAAGCCGAAAAAGACAAGTATCAAATGATTTCACTCATATGTGGAGTATAAGAACAAAGAAAAAATACTGAAGGAACAAAACAGCAGCAGACTCACAGAACCCAAGAACGGACTAATAGTTACCAAAGGGAAAGGGACTGGGGAAAATGGGCGGGAAGGGAGGGATAAGAGGGAAAAAGGGGCATTACGATTAGCAGATGTAATGTTGGGGGGGCACGGGGAGGGCAGTACAAGTCAGAGAAGACAAGTAGTGATTCTATAGCATCTCACTACGCTGATGGACAGTGACTGTAATGGGGTTGGTGGGGGGACCTGATGAAGGGGTAGTTTAATAATCATAATATTGCACATGTAATTGTAAATTAATGATAATAAAATAAAGTATATTAAAAAAAGTATTACCTCTCTTCATTACAGCAACTCTGCAAGAACCACATTTATCTCTGCGTTTTACAGATGAGGAAAATAGCTTGCTCGCCACTCACAGCCAATGAGCAGAGGACCAGGATTCAAACCTAGAGCCCTCTACCTCCCAAGACCATGCCTTTTCCACTTCACCAATCTATCTTGCTACATAAAACGTATTTGAACACAACGGAACAGATTTTTACCAGAGTTTTACAGCTGTTTCTCTCAGTCTGCAAAACAGTTGCTCCCAGTTGCTGAGCCTGACAATCAGTGCCAATTTGTCAAAATGCCAGTGGCATTTTAATGATTTAGAAAAAGCACAGGCCGATGGCTTTTTCTACACCCAGCAGATGCCTCTCTTCCAAGAACTATGTAGCATCATCAAAGCCGAGCGCACCCACTGACTTGCAATGTTTCTTGCAAATGGCAAGCCTGTGGACGTCATCTGGGGACTAAAGGGCACAGATGTGCTCTGTCACGTCCAACTGCTGGGAGTAAGGGAATAAAATCAATGTGTAGGATAAAGCCACCATGGGGCAGGGCATCTGGCAGGTGATGGCCTGAAGATGAGTTGAAGGTAAGTCTCGTCTCCTTTTGGTATTTGGAAAGCCTTGACACTTCCGCTTTCCCACTTTGGCCCCCGCATTCCAGCCCTTGGCATGATTA
>JAVSCE010002241.1:0-113032 GCA_032199065.1 Smutsia gigantea
ACTTTCACCCCACTCCCTGTAGGGCCCTGGCCATAAAGATAAAACAAAACTTACCTGTAAGATGCTCTTACCTCCCAGACATTTGGGTACACTACCGTGATCTTTGGGGGCCACTCTGCTGTTACTCCAGGACTACACATGAGGCCAGCTTCCAGGTCTTTTCCCCAAGGTGCCAGAAGGGCCAGCCATCACTGGTCCATGTGTGGAATGTACAAGGCCAGGTCCATTCAACAGTGTCTCCAGGGTTTAATGCAGTGGGGGCTGGCAGCAGGATGTTGCTCTGCTGGCCATATCCTGACTGCAATAACTCCTCTTTGGTTTGCACATACAGTTGTATAGGAAAGGCAGTAACGTGTGTTAGGCCGGCCATGGGCTGCAAAGAGATGCTCCAGGCCCCTCTAGGTGGTTTGCTGATCTGCACAACATGCAGGAAAAGCAACCAATAGGCCAATAGCTGTATCTACACAAGTCATGGCATACCGATGTCCTTATGATATGGGCAGAGGCCCAATATAGGCTATCTGCCACCTGACAAGGGGTATCAGCCCCCTTACTATTGTCCCATGTTGCTGTGGGCTCAGTGTAAGTCCCTCTGAGAGTACATACAAGGCACTCTTTCCAGGCTCAGCTGACTTCTTCAAAGGTCAATGGCAAGCCCCACCGACGGGCGACAGCCCACATTGTTTTTTGCCCCATGTGCAACAAGCGCTGGTGCAGCCATTGGGCCCCATCAGAGGCAGGCTTTCCTTCTAGCCAGTGCACCTGGGCCAATGTGTCTGCTTCATCACTCCCTGGGGATGCCAAAGGCAAATGGCCAGTCATATGATGTACAGTAACAGTCTTGGCCTGACCAGAGGCCCATAGGTCTTGCCACAACTCTTGCCCCCAAAGGGGCCAGTGACCAACCATCCAGTTGGCATGGTACCATGTCAGTAGCCATAGGGTGAAGCCCCGATAGATGGCCCAGCTGTCAGTGCAGACAACTATAGGGGAGGGCTCCTGGGTGATCACGAGCTATACTTCCCACAACTCAGCCCATTGATTGCTCTTCCCCTCTCCATCCTCCATCCATATTGTCTCAAGTCTTAGGAAGGAAAGCCATAGCCCTCTACTTCGGGGGCTGCCCACAACTGGAGTCATCTGTGTATCAAGCATCTTCAGGTATAGGGGCTTTTCCTTCCTGATAAAGACTCTTGGCTACCAATGGCTCAAAAGCAAGTTCTTCCTGCTTTCCACTGGTATAAGTCACTGGCCCCAATAAGTGTTGGAATTCTCCACTTAAGGGGCTAGTAGACAGGACACTATGCTACTGTAAATATGTACCCCATTTGGCCAGTGTAAGCACCTGTGCCATGCCACTCTGTGGCCTCTGGGTCCAGTCTGTCACACACCCCATGATGGGATAGGTGGTTATTATCTTGTTCAGAGCTGTTCCAGTGATGGGCTCTATAGTCAGCAAGGCGTGGTTCACAGCAGCCAGTTGCTTCTCTATCGAGGTGTGCCAGACCTCTGCTCCTCTCCATAGTTGTGACCAGAATCCAAAAGGTTGGCTTGTCCATTCAAGCCACTGCCAAAGGCCCCATCCATAACCATCCACAATTACATGAACATCTAGCTCACAGGGCCTTGATGAGTCCATTACATTCAAGGCCTGTACAGTCTTGACTGCTTGCTTAGCAGCAGTAAGAGCAGCTGCACATGTCCCATCCCATTCCCACCTGATGCCCTTTCATACCAACTGGTAAAAGGGCTTCAGAATTTGTGCCAAGTGCGAGTTAAACACTTTCCAGTAGCCTTAAAGACACCCAAACTCTTGTAATACTGCCACAGTGGTAGGGGTGGGGAAAGCCTGGACATTGTCTATGACTGCTTCAGTAATAACTTTAGTTTTACCCGACCAGACAACCCACAAGAATTTCACAGACAAACAAGGTCACTAAACCTTGGTACTGTTCACAGCCCATCCTTTCTCCAACTCCTAGGAACTGCCCTTTCTAAATCTGCAAGAGAATCAGACATGAGCATATCATCAATATAGTGATATAGCCGCATTGTTTGTGGTCAAGTCCTGGGCTACAAGTCTGTGACAAATGGTGGGAATGTGGAGGTATCCCTGTGGAAGGAGAGTGAATGTCCAGTGCAGGCCTTCCCATGTGAAGGCAAACTGTTCCTGGCTTTCCTGTGCTATGTCAGTAGAGAAGAAAGCATTAGCACGGTTCACACATATGATACATCCCCAGTTCATGACTTAGCGTGTCCATAAGGGCTGCTATTGAGGGGACAGCATCATGCAAAGAGGGTGTGACTTTATTTAATTCCCTGTAGTCCACAGTCATACGCCAGGACTCGTCTGGCTTTTTCACTGGCCACACTGGGGAATTAAAGGGACTATGAGTGGGCTTTATGATGCCCACCCTATCCGACTCCTGTAGAGTTTCTCCAATTTCCTTGTGCCCCCAGGCAGTTTATACTGCTTAGTATTTGTCACCCGCCGAGGTACAGGCAGAGCTACAGGTGGGTGCTTAACATGTCCCCTCAGAACTGCCTTTACCACACGTACCCTCAGTCTGAACTCACCTGCAGTGGTCTGTAACCACAGGCCCTGCAGGATATCCACCCCCAAAATATATTCAGGGATGGGAGAAATGTACACGGTATACTCCTTTGGGGGTAAAAACCCTGTCCCCAATGGGATTTGGGCTTTCCTCACTCTAATTGCCTCACCCCCATAGCCATCTATCACAGCAGGAGTCCCAGGAAAACACTCAGGGTTGCCATGAATCAGAGAACACTCAGCTCCTGTGTCCTCTGGTGCCAGGACATGAGCATTCACAGGGGACCGATGAATTGCTAATTCTTCATGTGGCCTCTGGTCCCCACCATGTCCCCCAAGGTGGGGGCCTTGACACCCCCCAGTCGAACCACGATGCCCAATAGTCATCCTGTGGGGGTGAGGGCCCAGGCAGAGCCCGAGTACTGTCCCCCAGGAAGTCTTGCAGGGACACAGGCCTGACATGGAGCTTTGCATCCAGCTTCCGTGTCCTGGACCTCAGCGGCTGGAACTGCTGCTCTGGCTTTAATTGGTGCCACAGTTCTAACAATATTCTACTGGGCTGCCCATCAAGTTTTTCTTTCACTACCCCAGCTTTTATCAAATCAACCCACATCTGGGTCATCAAGACCTTCACGGGGCCTTTCACACTTCTCCTTTCAGTCGTGGCCTGTACTTCCCTCCGTGCCCTTACTGTTTCAACTTCCCCCAGATCTGCGCGTGGCCTCACTTATGGGTTGCCCTATGGGGGGGGCAAGAATAGTCACTAGGGACCCAAAGAGAGATGCGGGAGCTGTATGCAGCACCAGGTTTCTCATTCCCATGGTTAACAACTCCTCAGGGCCCTGGGGGTCCATGTTATAGATATTTTTCATGCCCAATTCCCACACCTTTTCAAGCTCTGCATACGTTTTCCAGCTAGTGGGTGGGTATGGTAAATCATCCTGATTAGGCCAAACTGCCCTAATGGCTGCTGTCAGCTAATACAGAAGCCCCCGATTCCCTGAGGTGATAGGCACTTTGCAACTGCTGCCAGAGGGAAGGGTGAGTCGCCAGGTAAGCCAGTCTACTCACTTCAGAACCCAACATAACAATGTTTTCCACCCCCATATCCCAGAGGCACAAAAGCCATGTAGACAGAGGTTCCTTTGGCTTCTGCCAACACTGGGGGCTCACGTCCAACAGCTCATCCTGAGTATAGGGGTGGAGCAAAGTGCTCCACAACCTGGGGAGGGGCGGTTCCTCTCCCTCAGGAGCCCGTGGTTGTTGCGTTTTTACTTCTTAATTACAACAGGGAGGGCCTTTAATACCTGGAGAGGCTGGTGCCTCCGGCAGTGTCCTCAGCAGCAGATCAGCCCTCGGCCCCAGCCCCTCATCCTCCCCTGACGCCTCCTCCACCATCTCCCGGCTGAAGGCCCCGCTCTTCCCTCCCCCTCCCCCATGGCCGCCTGCAACGCGGACTCTCCTGCTGCCTCCCCCTCACTGCTGCTAAGGAATCTTCCAGGAGCGTGATCTGTTTTCTCAATAACTGTCTCTCTTCCTTAAGTGCATCCCATAGGTCATTGCCCAGCTCCTCCAAGCGATGCTGAAGTGTGTCTCTCTCCTGCCAAAGTCTCTCTCTCTCCTCAATAATCCTCTCTCTCCTCAATAACACTTTCCACTATCTCACGAAAAAAGATCCTACAATGTCAGCTGCTACACAGCCACTCAGAGGCTCTAAGCAGTCTTCTATCTGATGGAGGGCTAATGCTGCAACTTCCAGTATCTCCACTCTTCCCCAGTTCTGGGGAAGGCCCCACCCCTCTAGTGATCCCGGGGTTCTTGTTTGCAGAGTCGAAGAATGAGCTTAGCAAACACCCAAGGTAGGAGAGCCAGGGTAGAGGCTTTTATTTAGGAATAAAGTGAGAGGAAAGAGCTCCTGGCTCATGGCCAGGAGGGGACAAGAGAGCTCGGGTGGTGTATTGTCTAGGGGATTTATAGGAAGTTGAGGATTTGGGGGAACTAATAAAGGGCTTAGGGTGTGGACTTGTTAAAAGTGGCCTCAGGATGTTTGTCCTTGATGAGATATTAAATCCC
The DNA here is from genome assembly GCA_032199065.1 of Smutsia gigantea. Lineage (NCBI taxonomy): Eukaryota > Metazoa > Chordata > Mammalia > Pholidota > Manidae > Smutsia > Smutsia gigantea. The sequence goes on from JAVSCE010002241.1 coordinate 4,628, forward strand.
TTTTAGCATGCTAAAGTGAATCTAACACATGATTAAAAATAATTAGCGTAATAAAAACATGGGCTACTTTCCTTTATTTGGGGAGTATCAACTGATCTCACCGAAGAACGACTCTAGAGCCCAATGTTTAACACAGAGTTTTTGTAGGGGTTTTCCCTGCATGTAGTTGCATTGCTGACTAAATATCCTGCCTTGCTTTTTCCAGAGGCCCTCACCCTACTCTGACTACACCCACCGTCCCTGTCTCACTAGGAGGTGCTTTACCCTAGACCAGTTCCCCACAAGGGGCTCCCCAGTTGGAAGCCCTACATATAGGGGATTCCCAAATAAAGCTGCACTTTCTACCACAGCAGCCACTGGGGCCTCCCTATCATCCTAGAGTCAGCCCGCCCAAGGGCCTCACCCATTTAGACAGATTTCAGGTTCAGAGGTCCTGCCAACTACCACCAGATGTAACTCCGGGGGGAAATCCCAGGGCTAAATACCTCTAAAACCGAAATCAGGCAAAGGGAGAAATAAAGTTAAGATACCCTTTTATTTCTTGCAAGCACTCATCCCCATCTCTCTCTTGACCTGGCTGTAGCAGAAGAGAGCTCCACCCAACCTCTCTGGTCCAGATAAACCCTCCCAGGCCCTTGTAATTACCTGTTGATATGCAGATGGACTAATTCTCTCCACTCCTTGGAAACACCTATTGATATGCAGATACACTAAAGCCAGATGAGAGATTCTGGAAATATTACAATTTTACCCACACGTGGACATCCTCTGAGCTGTGCTTGGCCTGTAGCCATTTCTGCTCTTCAGTGGCAGCCATGGCCTTCCTGCCCCGAAGGTCTGCTACTAAAACCTTCTCCACACGAAAGAGAGGTTAGTGGTGTCCTCCAAAGATGCAGCTGTTCACAGGCAAAAAAGTATTTTCAAATGTTTTTATTTTTAAGACTAATATTGATGCCAGGGTTCTTGTTCACGAAGCTGAAGAACGAGCTTAGCAAACAGGCAAGGTAGGAGAGCAAGGTGCAGGCTTTTATTTAGAGATAAAGTGGAAGGACAGAGCTCCCGGCTCACGCCAGGAGGGGACAAGAGACTCCCGAAGTGGTGCGTTGTCTAGGGATTTTTATAGGCAAATGAGGATTTTTCAAGAACATAAAAAAAAGGCTTAGGGGTGTGGACTTGTACCACCTGCACTGCCCTCAAGGTGGGCTGGGTTGTTCTCTGCTTGCTAGGGCTGTTTACAGTAAAGTCACGGGTTACTCTGTGATACCCTTTCCTATTTGTAAAACCACTCAATCATTCTAGGCCAAGTTGCTCCTGGCCTTTTGACTTTAACCTCACTGAAGATGTCTATATTCTTAGTCTGGTATCTTGATCCTAGAGGATTAGTGTGACCTTGACTTTGCATAATGCTTAACACAGAGTTTCAAAAGGGACTTCTTTGCCCATTGTTATACGGCTGACTGTAAATATCCCGCCCTGCTTTTTCTGGAGGCCCTCACCCTACTCTGACTACACCCATGATCCCTGTCTCAATATCTGATTTATTAAGTTAAATTTTAAAACTCAGCATTCCTAGTATAAATCTTCATATTCTAGTTATTAATCAACTAAAATGTAACAGTCGTTTCTAAGGAGTGCTTTCACCAAGTTAATTAAATGCCCTTAAATATTTGAAAACTGATTTTATAGATATGGTATATTTTCTTTTTCTTTTTCTTTTTTCTAAATAGAAAGACCTTTGGCTCTCAAGGTCCTTTAATGCCAGTTCTTCAGCTCCTTCACATCTAGTGGAATTACATTGTAAACCTGGATAATATTGCATGATCTGGTTTGACCAAATTCAGCATTGTTCTCATCTTTTCCTCACTTGGCAGGGCCATAACTCACAAAATTTTTAATAGCCCCCATTAGATTCTTGGTTTTGCTTGGCTCCACAATCAGTACACTCTGTGCTAAGGACCCCCCATGATGCTAAACAGCATCCCACACCAAGGCCTTGTCTTGTTCCCAGTTTCTGACCCACCCTTGGCAGACCCTAACATCCCTTCAGAGACTAAGTTCCAGTGCTGAGACCCATCCTCTGTACTGTTGCTCTTGTCTTTTCCCCTTTCTGAATGTCCTCTCCCTCTTCTCTAACCATCCTTCAAGGGTCATCTCAAACCCCTCTTCCTTCACAAAGCCCATGGTGATTTCTCTCTCCTCCACATACATGTTGCACTTTGCTGATACTATTCATTTTATATTACCTTGTGCATTATATCTTTGCTAGTTATTTTGTTCTGCCCTGTTTCATCCTCTCTCACCTAGATTTAGAAACTCTTAGAAGGCAGGAATTGTGTCTTAGTGTGCCTATATCCCTGCTTACAGTCTAGCATGACGCCTTGGGCATGTTGATAAAAAGACCGAGTTAGGTGATGTAGAGGCTGACTTTTACTAACACGTCGTTCCTAGAGGGCATGTCTAAATTCTACTTCTGCCCAATATGCTATGCATAGTCAAAGACGACTGAGTACTACTAATGCAAACTAACCCCTTGAGGCTTATGGCATGCCCTATCAGGAGAGAGCAAATAACTCTGCTTCTCGGTTGCTTGATGTAGATTTACTGATTTTGTTAGGCAAGAAAATAGATATCAGCAGGGTGGAAAGAGAACAAGGTCAGTAAAGCCCCCCTAGAAAGGACTCAATTAACCAGTTAAAAGTAGAAATCCATAAAAGACTCAGAGTTAATGAGTTAATCAGTTAAAGCTCAGAAGGTCAGGAGCAACTTGGCCTTGAATGTTTGAATATTCCCCAGATAAGGAAAAGTATCTGAGCACAGCCCATGTCTTCATTGTGTCAATTAGATCATCATAAGATTTACTCTAGCCTGCCAAAAGGCCCACCTCTAAACAGCATAATAAAGACAGGGAGATCCCACCTTAAAGCCAAAATTGCATTTTGAAAAAACCCAGTAAGTTTAAAAAGAGAGATTCTTAACATACTCTTTAGCAAACAACAAACAAATAACTCTGTCCACCTTGGAGGAAGGGCAGACCGTCTTAACCGATATGCTCCTAAACCAGGAAGCTGCTATCCTGGTAGGGGACCAAAGCAGTAAATTTCTTGTGTTAAGCTAATTTTGCAGAATTACCTAGAGGACTGATAAGAAACTTAATGTCTCATCAAAGATACTTGAGATCACTTAACAAGTCCACACCCTAGCCCTTTGTCACATTCCTAAAAAATCCTTAAAAGAGGGAACGCCCAACCTTTCAGGGCGCTCTCTCTGAGGTCATCCACACTTTCTATGTGTGTAACCTTTTCATCTTAAACTCTTTCTCTCCAACCTTTCAGGGAGCTCCTCTCTCTGAGGTTGCCTGCACTTTCTAAGTAACTTTAAATAAAACTTTTACTCTGCTTCACTACTGTGTCTCTGCCCTCCAATTCTTTGTTGCAGTGGGGACAAGAACCGAGGAAAATACACACCTCTCCCCCAACAATTTCAACCAGCTAGTAAAGTCCAGAGGACATTTATCTAGTACAAATTTTCCATCCTGAAATTATGATGCCTACAGTTGTTAAACTCTTCTATCTGAAAAATGTCCTCCCATGTGCTTAGCACCTGCTAAATAGAAAATGCTGAACAATATGTTTCAGCATGCCCTATTTATGGACAATGTATATGTGTGAAGAGACAGGGGATGGAAGATGAAACTCACAAAATTCCTTTAGCTAAGTTTAGTTGTGCCAAGATTTCATAGGAAAACAGACCTTAATTTTACCAGAACTACATTTCTAGTTTTCTGATGTACATGAAAGAGCAAAAGGGTATCTATAGCTCCCTCTACCAGTGGAGGAAATAGGAGAAAATATCCACACAACAAATGAATCAAAAGTACAACCAAACCCTCCGATCTGAGATGGCTCTGATTTATTGCAGGAACAAGGGGAGTCTCCCAACTCAGCTCCTGGTCTGCTGATTGACAGCACGTGCCCTTCCTCTACCCAGCATGAAGATGACTCATAATCTGTCCCCCAGGCCAAGTGTTTTACAAAATAACTCCACACCACCACAGCCCAGTATCTACCTCATTTGGGTGTGGTTGGGCTAAGTACTACTGCTTTTTTTTCTTTTTCTTTTTTTGGTATCTGTAGTTTGACTTGTAATAAATTTGAAATATTAATCAAAGGAAGAGGCCATTTGGCACAGAACAGAGAGAGCTGTGACATGGCAGTGCAAGAAGCAAAGAGAAGAAGGGAGATCCAAAATAAACAATTAACTTTTTGCTAATAGTGATTATTCCATTTATGTCTCTGCTGTGACTTCAGTTACATACAACACTGAACTAACTGAGGATGATGGGAAATAGGGTTAAAGATAGTTGTTGAGGTAGGATTATGAGGCACCTTTAACCCTCACAGCTTCACTTATTATTATTCCTATTTCACAAATGAAGAAACTGAGGAACCAAGAGCTTAAGTTACACAATTGGTAAGTAACAGAGCCAGGATTCAGACTCAGTGTAAGTCCGGGGAAAAGAAATCCTGGGACAAAATACCTCTAAAACCGAAATCAGTCAAAGGGAGAAATAAAGTTTAAAACCTGTTTATTGCTTACAAACTGCAGTCCGGGCCTTCTCTCTTTCCTGCTCCAGCAGAAGCAACACCAGCCCTCCCCTCACCTCTCAGGTACAGACAGATGAGCCCTCCATTGCCCAGGTAATTACCCAGTGATGGAGATGAACTCTCTCCACCCCTGAGGAATAATGCAAATGCACTAAAGCCATACTTCTCTCCACCTCTGAACGCCTATTGATATGCAGATGTACTAAGGCCAGGTGAGATATTCTGGAAATATTACAATTTTACCTACACTCAGGCAATCTGATTTCAAGGACTCACACTCTTAACAGCTGTACCTGATCACCTCAGGTTATAGAAGAGGTAGATCCTCACAAGTTGTTCAGTTGTTTTTTACTTTTGCCAACTGAAAAATTATATCAAGGCTTTAAAGACTAAAACGAGATGGACTTCTAATTTGACAGTGTGAGTAAAATTGCAATATTTCCAGAATCTCTCACCAGGCCTTAGTGCATCTCCATATCAATAGGTGTTTCCAAGGGGTGGAGAAGTAGCCTATCTCCATAACAATACATAATTAGGAGGAGGAGTGAGGGCATATATGGACCAGAGAGGTGGAGTGGTGTCATTTTGCAGTCAGGTCACGAGAGACATGGGAGAGCAGAAGTAGACGACTGCTGCTTGTAAGCAATAAACAGGTTTTCCCCGTTTTATTTTTCACTTTGACTGATTTTGGCTTCAAAGGTTTTTTGTCCCAAGGTGGGATCACATTTTTGCCCTGTGAATTGCAGACAGTTAACTGTTTGATGAGCAAAAACCGAAGAAGTGGTATTGTAGAGACCTGGCTACTAGGATGGATATGTTCCACTCACGGATGCACGGAGAAAGTTCTGTGTTTGGTGACAGTCAACCTAAATTCCTCCTTACATCTGGCAACTACACTCTCACAGCCACAGATTCTGCTCACCTTGGCCAGCATCTCACAAATACCACAGCTCATCATAAGGAAGGTTCTGCTGGAGACAGATCTGCCCAAGCCCACCACTGTTACTGGAAGCAATTCATAGACCCTAATCTACTGACAGGGGGCCATCAGGGACACCCAGGGCAGCCTTATGCCCTGAAGAAATGTCCTCATAGGGCAGGACAGCCCCTCAACTGCTTGAATTGGTTGAACTCATGGAGGGCCATTAGCTCTGTGGGTCCAGAGCCATTATTTGAGACTCGAGATGAAAAAGGAGGCAATGACCACAATCATTTAATGCACAGCTAAGAGTGGAGGTTTGGTTGAACCTAAATTCAAAAGCAAACTGAGAATTAAATTTAACCACTCTTTAAGGTGAATTAAGTATTCTGTCATTGTTGGCTAGTTTTCTTAGGTCTAATCTGGGTCATTAAAGGTAAATTGAAGTTCCTCTGGGTTTACTGCATTGTGTTGTGTCTTGATGCAAAATCGTGTGCCACAATATGCAAGTGTACTAGGTATTGTCACCATGTTAGGCCTGCTGTGGAAAGGACAGCAAAATGTGATTGCCAGAAATTCTTCTTATCATCAGAATCCAGGCTCTGCAACTGGCCTGTCTAGGCCCCCACCCCACCTCTGCTGTTTGTCAACAGTAAGACTGGGCAAGTTACATGCCTCTCTGTCCCTCAGTTTCCTTACTCATGGAAAGGGGATAGTAATAGTTCCTACCTCTTAGGGTTGTTGTGAGGATCAGAGAAACCAATTTATCCCAAGTGCTTATAAGACCTGAGCAATACCAATCACAATCACTTTTGAAAAATATTCGGATCACTGCCCCAACCAATCACCTGTATCAAGTTCAAAAGGGGCATCATTTGGATTTCAGAAAAACAAACCATAAAGCCTCCTTGTTTGATATGAACCCAGTAATTCAGAGATGGCCAGGTCTGAGGAATGGGACCCAATCCCCATTGTTTTTAATCCAGACCACCTTTAAGAGGAGAGGTGCAGCTGCCATCAAACATTCCCATGTCCCATTAGGAATTTCTGAAAAGGAGAGGTCCAAGGCTAACAGTCTGAGCAGGGAGGACACAGGTACTTATCCTGGAGCTTCATTTGAAATAGCAAAAAACATTATTTTACTTAGCTGCATATTTACTTGGGGGTCTCTGTGGAGGTACTTATGAGGAGAACAGGACTGAAGTCCCCCAAATTGCATCTTGCTCACCACCACTTCTCTCACTTCCCACCCAATGGCAAGAGTGTTTAGTTACATCAAATACTTACATTAATTATGTCTTAAGAGTTATTTTGAGAATTTCATATATTCCTGCTTTCCCCTAACCCAGAGAGATCAGTGAGGTGACCTGGAGTGTCTCAAATCTCGGTTTTGTCTGGATGTATTAGCAAAGGGAAAGGACAAACCACAGAGATGTTGTTTGACCAGAGCCATTTTCCTGTTTCAAGAACCTCCTTTTGAGTTTCTAGCTAAATGCCTCAATATGACAGGCGTATAAATATATTCTTGTCCACGACCTTGAAATGTTTCTGAAGAATAGTCTGAAAGCTGATAAAACTGGTAAGATTACTGACGCTCCAGTTCAGTTACATGAGTTCTTAGATGATGTGACTCAGTAACTTACCTGACCTGGTTCTTGCTTCCCGGCTCCTCCCCTGGGAAGGACCGGACCCACGCTGGCTATCACTGTCACGAGGTGCAGGTGCTGGGTGAGATGTTCCGCACTCCAGGCAGCAGCCACCTCTCATGCCTCAGAGCTGGCGGATCACAAGTAAGCGAGGAGAGTGCCCATGGGAACAACCCCATCTCAGTTCTAGTCCATCTTTGCCATAGAGGAAAAAGGGCAGGGGATTTTTCAGACACTCCCATATTTTTAAGAGAAGCCAGAAATTCAGGTAGTTATATGAACTCTCCTGATTTTTAAGTTTGGTAAAATATTTAAATGTTTTTAAAGGACTGCATGGACAATTATGTACAGGCCACTAATTCACAACCTCTGGCCACTAATGACACCTCTTGCACATTTGCCTCTGGCCTTTAAAGGTCTGGTGGCCTTGGAGTATTCATTAAGTCAGTGTGCTCTGTTATTACTTGCCTGGGGGCTCCACCAATCTGGTTGTTGTACACCCACCACCTCATTTCATCTGTCTAGTTGGGGACTAGTACAGTCCCCATCTACAGATGAGAAAACTGAGCCTTAAAGAATTTGAGTAACTTGCCCAAGGTGGCAGACCAAGAGCGGCAGGGGCATTTGTCCTGGGCGGCCATGCTCCCTGCCTGGGGGGTGGGACTCCACTGGCACCTTGGGCCTGATATCCTGGAATTCCACTGAGTCTTCTCAGACTAGGGGTACTAGTACATTTGAATTCAGTGTGGTCAGATGTCAACCACTCAAAACAAAAATTTATTTAATTCTTCTCCTTTAGTGAAGGACAGCAGTGTTAGTGTTTTGCCAATAAATATCTACAAATAGCAATTTTAAACTATTGTGAAGCAATCCCATGACATGGATTCAAATGTCTGACCTTGTAAAAGTTGGAAAAAAGAATATTATGAATGAGTGCCAAACACCAGGGAGGAGTAAGGGGAAAGGAAAAGCACGGAGAACTCTTGGATTTTTGTTTTCCATGATAGCAGTGAGAACTAGAAATGGTAAAAGGGGTGGAAAATTTGAATGGACTTTTACCAGAGCCAGTTTCAACTTTTAAAAATTACTCATAACAGTGTATAGTTACCAAGCAACTGTAACCAAGTTACTACATCAGTGGTGAAAATACAACACACACACATGTCTTTCCAAGGAATGGTGCCTGACTCATTTTCACCAGTCCTCAATATCACTGTTCACAGATCTGCAGCAGCTATGATATCACCATTTCCTCCAGTGAGCCTGAAAGAAAGAAATAATGTGAGTGGGATGTGTGTGCATGTCAGTGAGAAATGGGGAAGGGCAACTAGAAAGGGTCAAATGATCTTGATCAATTTTCCCAGCAACAGGCTTAGTCAGATTATTTTGGGGCACTCTGATACAGTTTAATAGGCTCACTACTGGGGGGAAATTATTTGAGACTGACCAGCTTATACCATAAGGCATTGGGGTGCAGTGGTTATTCACATGGGCTCCAGCATCACTGCCTAGGTGTGAATTTCATTTTCTTTACTAATTAGCTATGTTTTCTTGGATGAATTGTCTAATATTGATAAACTTCAACTTACCCATCTGTAAATTGGGGATAATAATAGACCCTATATTGTAGAGTAGTTCTGAGAATTAAATCAGTCAAAACAAATGTTTACAACAGTGGATGGCACATAATTAGTACTCATCAAATGTTGTTTTTATTATTATCATCTTTCCCAATTAAAATCACAGGTAACTCAAAATGCTGACCCCTTTAACCAGTGATTCTCAGCAAGGATTATGTCACCACCAGAAAGTATCTGGGGCATTTACCAGTCTGTTTTCTGATAGTATGATTATTAGGCACTGCCAGTACCCGGCACCCAGTAACCCCAGGTGGGCTTGGGGTTAGATATTAGACATTCTACAGTCCATGGGTTGGTACAATGGTAAACTGCCCATGTCCTACACAACTTTATATATCTTCCCAGTCTTCATATGAGTAAAAACTTTATGATTATCTGAACCTGGAGCCTAATTCCATGTTGCATATAAACACAAAGCATTCTTCACATAGCTTGAGTACTACTGAATTTTCCAGGAATGCAACTTTCATGTAAATCAAGTGAACTAAACTTCACGTTTGGAACCTTCCCAAGAATTGTTCATATTTTTTTAATTAGATGACTAACAACAAATCTGAGTCACCAGCATACTTGTATGAAACAAGATCTTAGCTACTGCAAATCACAGCTGTGTGATTCTGTGTTCCTGCAAGATTTTTATTGCATCATTATGTCTCCTAAGGTAGCTATGCCTGAGCAATTACAAATTGGAACTGATAGTGGCTCTTTTATAAATTACTACCCTTTCATTTCTCCTTTACATGATTGTTTGGGCATTAAATTGGTCTTTTAAGTTACACGTGTAAATGTTATATTATCTATGAATTTTGTTTCAGGAGAGCTAGGGAGCATTACAAAGTAGTTGGTTATTAAAGAAGTTTTGGACCATAGTGATGGAAGACCATATTCAGAGCCCACAGTTGAAAGGAAACTCATTAACTGCCAGATTATGCAAACAACAAAATTCCTTAACTAGTTAAATAGATTTTAAATATGTCAACTATGTTGGCACCTGATGTCGTAGGCAGAATTATGACCCTCCCAAAGATGTCCATGTCCTACTCCCCAGAATCTATGAATATGTTACACAACACGACAAAGGGGAAGTAAGGTTGCAGATGGAATTAAGGTTACTAACTAGCTGACCTTAAACTAAGAATTATCCAGATGTACCTGATATAATTACAAGAGGCCTTAAAAGTGGAAGAGGAGGAATAAGACTGAGCATCAGAGGAAGGTATGATCATGAAAGAAAGGTACAGAGAGCTGCAATGTACTGGCTTTGAAGATGGAAGCGGGAGGCCATGAGCAAATGAATGTGAGTGGCCTCTAGAAGCTAGAAAGGGCAAAAAAAACAAATTCTCTCATGGATCTTCTATGAGCCTCAACAACGAAAAAAAAATAACCCGATTAAAAAATGGGCAGAGGGGCTCTGGATTAAAGATGGCAGCATGAAAGCAACAGAAAAGAAGGCTGCACCAGACTGCATACAGACATCACGAACAGAGCAACTTACGAAAGCCTTGATCCAGCGGGACACAAGCCCCTCCCCCACGCCAGCTCACCGGTGGGAGAAAGGGGTGGAAGCCTGGGACTGCTGAACACATAGCCCTGGAGATCTGCCTTGCAAGCAGAAGCCTACTCTGTGTGGTGCTCTGGAGGTTGGGGAGATGGGACAGGTGGAGTGCCTGAGAGACAGACATTCCGGACATTTGTGGAGGAAGTGATCCACATCTGGCCACTCTGTGATAGAGGAAAGGCAGGCGGTCTGAGAGGCTTCCTAGCAGCTGGGGGGCTGCTGAAGGGGCGGGGGTCACACAGAGCTTGCTGTGCGGGACAAAGGAGAGCTGGACAAGGTTGTCGGAGTGCGCTCTGCCCAGCAGGTTGAGAACTTTGAGGACCTTCAGGCGCTCCATCCCCCTGGCTGGCTGCTCAGCTCCGAGGCCCCCCACTGTGATACGCACCACCGAGCCTTCCCCTGGCCTGAAAGCACCAGCCCAGAAACCTGGAGCTACTGCAGCTGGCATCAGGCCACTCAGAGGGAAGTCCCGCCTACAACAGCTGGAGACACTGAGCACAGAGACTTACACCTGTGTGCTCGGCCCACTGGCTGTGAAACAGGAGACAGGCACTGCAGACGGCAATCAGGAAACAGATCTTCTTCCCCCCAGGCACCAGGTCCGCTCCCCAACGAACCCAACCTGACTCTAGGGGCTCAGCAGCTCCAGAGACTGGAGATTCTGGGCACTAGAGGGCACAACATAGAAATATGAAATGTCAAAAGAACCTAGTTCAGAAAAAAATCTCCCAAACCACAGAAAAAGGGACAAATGAAACTGAATTCACCAATCCTCCTAAAAGAGAGTTCAAAATAAAAATCATAAACATGCTTATGGAGGTACAGAAAAATATTCAAGAACTCAGGAACGAGTTTGAGATGGAGATTCAATCATTTAAAAATTCTATATCTGAAATGAAATATAATGGAGGGATTTAAAAGCAGATTAGATGTAGTAGAAGAGACGGTAAATGGAATAGAAATTAGAAAAGAGGAATACAAAGAAGGTAAGGCACAGAAAGAAAAAAGAATCTCTAAGAATGAAAGAATATTGAGAGAACTGTGTAACCAATCCAAACAGAACAATATTCGCATAATAGGGGTACCAGAAGAAGAAGAGAGAGAAAAAGGGATAGAAAGTGTCATTGAGGAGGTAATTGCTCAAAGCTTCCCCAATCTGGGGAAGGAGACAGTCTCTCAAGCCATCAAGATGCACAGATCTCCCAACACAAGGGACCCAAGGAAGACAACATCAAGACATATAAAATTAAAATGACAAATATCAAGGATTAAGACAGACTTAAAAGCAGCTAGAGAGAGAAAAAAGATCACAAACAAAGGAAGACCCATCAGGCTATCATCAGATTTCTCAACAGAAACATTACAGGACAGAAGGGAGTGGCATGATATATTTAATGCAATCAAGCAGAAGGGCCTTGAACCAAGAATACTCTACCTGGCAAGGTTATCACTTCAATTTGAAGGAGGGATTAAACAATTTTCAGATAAGCAAAAACTGAGAGAATTTACCTCCCACAAACCACCTCTACAGTGCATTTTGGAGAGACTACTATAGATGGACGTATTCTTAAGGCTAATATATATCACCCAAGGGATAGACAAAGAGTACAGAATATGATTCATAACATACAAAGAACGGAGGAGGAAGAAAAAGAAAAAGGAGGGGGAAAAAAAGAACCTTCAGGTTGTGTCTGTAATAGCATAGGAAGTGAGTTAAATTTGACTGTTAGATAATAAGGGAATTACCCTTGAACCTTTGGTAACCACGAATCTAAAGCCTGCAATGGCAATAAGATCATACCTATCAATAAACACCCTAAATGTAAATGATCTGAATGCACCAATCAAAAGGCATAGACTCATTGAATGGATAAAAACAAGACCCACCTATATGCTGCCTACAAGAGACTCACTTCAAACCCAAAGACATACACAGACTGAAAGTAAATGGATGGAAAAAGATATTTCATGCAAATAATAGGGAGAGAAAAGCAGGAGTTGCAGTATTTGTATCAGACAAAATGGACTTCAAAACAGAGAAAGTCACAAGAGACAAAGGACATTACATAATGATAAAGGGGTCAGTCCAAAAAGAGGATACAACTATTATAAATATCTATGCACCCAATACAGGATTACCTACATATGTGAAACAAATACTAACAGAGTTAAAGGGAGAAATAGAATGCAATGCATTCATTTTAGGAGACTACACCACACCACTCACCCCAAAGGACAGATCAACCAGACAGAAAATAAGTAAAGAGACCGACGCACTGAACAATGTATTAGAAGAGATGGACCTAACGGACATCTACAGAACACTCCATTGAAAAGCAACAGGATACACATTCCTTCCTCTCAAGTGCACATGGAACATTTTCAAGAATAGATTATATACTAGATCACAAAAAGAACATCAGTAAATTAAAAAAGATTGAAATTGTACCAACCAGCTTCTCAGATCACTAAGGCACGAAAATAGAAATAAATTACACAAATAAAGCAAAAAAGCCCAAAACACATGGAGGTTTAATAACATGCTCATAAATAATTGATGGATCAATGACCAAATAAAAACAGAGATCAATAAATATATGGAGACAAATGACAACTATAATTCAACATCACAAAATCTCTGGGACGCAGCAAAGGCCGTGATAAGAGGGAGATATATTGCAATACAGGCCTACCTCAGGAAAGAAGAACAATCCCAAAAGAACAGTCTAAACTCACAATTAATGAAACAAGAAAAGGAAGAACAAATGAGGGCCAAAGTCAGTAGAAGGAGGGACATAATAAAGATTAAAGCAGATATAAATAAAATTGAGAAGAATAAAACAATAGAAACAATTGATGAAAGCAGGAGCTGGTTCTTCAAGAAAATAAACAAAATAGATAAACCACTAGCCAGACTTATCAAGAAAAAATGAGAGTCTACACACATAAACAGAATCAGAAATGAGAAAGGAAAAATTACTACAGACACCACAGAAATACAAAGAATTATGAGAGAATACTATGAAAAAAATATGGTAATAAACTGGATAACCTGAAAGAAATGGACAACTTTCTAGAAAAATATAGCCTTCCAAGGCTGACCCAGGAAGAAACAGAAAATCTGAATAGATCAATTACCAGCAAAAAAAATGAATTGGAAATTTTAAAAATGACCACAGAACAAAATGCCTGAACCAGATGGTTTCACTGCTGAATTTTATCAAACATTTAGTTAAGACCCAATACCCATCCTCCTTAAAGTTTTCCAAAAAGTAGAAGAAGAGGAAATATTCCCAAACTCATTCTATGGAGCCAAATATCACTCTAATACCAAAACCAGGCAAAGACACCACAAAAAAGAACACTACAAACCAATATCCCTGATGAACATAGATGCAAAAATACTCAACAATATTAGCAAACGGAATTCAAAAATATATCAAAAAGATCATTCATCATGATCAAGTGTGATTCATCCCAGGGATTCAAGGATGGTACAACATTCGAAAATCCATCAACATCATCCACTACATCAACAAAAAGAAAAACAAAAACCACATGATCATCTCCATAGATGCTGAAAAAGCATTCTACAAAATTCAACATCCATTCATGATAAAAACTCTCAACAAGATGGTAAAGTACCTGAACATAATAAATGCCATATATGACAAACCCACAGCAACATTATACTTAACAGTGAGAAGCTGAAAGCTTTTCCTTTAAGATCAGGAACAAGACAAGGATGCCCACTCTCCCCACTTCTATTCAACATAGTACTGGAGGTCCTAGCCATGGCAATCAGACAACACAAAGAAATAAAAGGCATCCAGATTGGCAGGGAAGAAGTCAAACTGTCCCTGTTTGCAGATGACAGGATATTGTACATAAAAAAACCCAAAAGAATCCACTCCAAAACTACTAGGTCTAATATCTGAATTCAGCAAAGTTGTGGGATACAAAATTAATACACAGAAATCTGTTGCATTCCTATACACTAACAATGAACTAGCATTAAGAAAAATCAGAAAAACAATTTCATTCACAATTGCATCAAAAAGAATAAAATACCTATGAATAAGCCTAACCAAGGAAGTAAAAGACTTATACTCTGAAAACTACAAGACACTCATGAGGAAAATTAAAGAAGATACCAATAAATGGAAACACATCCCGTGCTCATGGATAGGAAGAATTAATATTGTCAAAATGGCCATCCTGCCTAAAGCAATCTACAGATTCAGTGCAATCCCTATCAAAATGCCAACAGCATTCTTCAATGAACTAGAGCAAATAGTTCTCAGATTCATATGGAACCACAAAAGACCCCGAATAGCCAAAGCAATCCTGAGAAGGAAGAATAAAGCTGGGGGAATTACGCTCCCTGACTTCAAGCTCTACTACAAAGCCACAGTAATCTAGACAATTTGGTACTGGCATAAGAACAGACCCATAGACCAATGGAACAGACTAGAGAGCTCAGATAAAAACCCAAGCATATATGGTCAATTAATATACAATAAAGGAGCCATGGATATACAATGGGGAAATGATAGCCTCTTCAACAGCTGGTGTTGGGAAAACTGGGTAGCTACATGTAAGAGAATGAAACTGGATTATTGTCTAACCCCATACACAAAAGTAAACTCAAAATGGATCAAAGACCTGAATGGAAGTCATGAAACCATAAACCTCTTAGAAAAAAACATAGGCAAAAATCTCCTGGACATAAATATGAGCAACTTCTTCTTGAACATATCTCCCTGGGCAATGGAAACAAAAGCAAAAATGAACAAGTGGGACTATATCAAACTAAAAAGCTTCTGTACAGCAAAGGACACCATCAGTAGAACAAAAAAACATCCTACAGCATTGGAGGATATATTCATAAATGACATATCTGATAAAGGGTTGATATCCAAATTATATAAAGAACTCATGCACCTCAACAAACAAAAAGCAAATAAGCCATTTAAAAAATGGGCAGAGGATATGAAAAGACACTTTTCCAAAGAAGAAATTCAGATGGCCAATAGGCACATGAAAAGATGTTCCACATCCCTAATCATCAGAGAAATGCAAATTAAAACCACAATGAGATATAAACTCACACCAGTTAGGATGGCCACCATCCAAAAAACAAACAACAACAAATGTTGGTGAGGATGTGGAGAAAGGGGAACCCTCCTACACTGCTGGTGGGAATGTAAACTAGTTCAACCATTGTGGAAAGCAGTATGAAGGTTCCTCAAAAAGCTAAAAGTAGAAATACCAGTTGACCCAGGAATTCCACTCCTAGGAATTTACCCTAAGAATGCAGCCACCCTGTTTGAAAAAGACAGGTGCACCCCTATGTTTATCGCAGCACTATTTACAATAGCCAAGAAATGGAAGCAACCTAAGTGTCCATCAGTAGATGAATGGATAAAGAAGAAGTGGTACATATACACAATGGAGTATTTTTCAGCCATAAAAAGAGAACAAATTCTACCATTTGCAACAACATGGATGGAGCTAGAAGGTATTATGCTCAGTGAGATAAGCCAGGCGGAGAAAGACAAGTGCCAAATGATTTTACTCATTTGTGGAGTGTACCAACAAAGCAAAACTGAAGGAACAAAACAGCAGCAGACTCACAGACTCCAAGAAGGGATCAGCAGTTACCAAAGGGAAGGGGCGGAGAAGGGTGGATGGGGATGGAGGGAAAAGGGGGTTAAGAGGTATTATGATTGACACACATAATGTAGGGGCATCACAGGGAAGGCAGTATAGCACAGAGAAGACAAGTAGGGACTCTGACTTCTTACTACACTGATGGACAGTGACTGGAGTGGGGTAATGGGGGGGTAATATGGGTGAATGTAGTAACCACAGTGTTGTTCATGTGAAACCTTCATAAGATTGTATATCAATGATACCTTAATTTAAAATAATAATAATAATCTTATGTTCTTTATTTTTTCTTTCTCTGTCACTTCTCATTCTCTCTCTCTGGCTCTCTCTTGCCTATTGTGCCATGCTGAAAATAATTGCAGTTTCTGTCCTTTCTGCCCTGGAGTGAGAAATCCTACAGGTAGAGCCCATGCTTCCTGAAACCACCAGCTTCCCTGTGAGAAATGCTATCCTCAGTGGGATTCACACCTCATTTTCCAGTACCACCCTTAGAACTATAGTACTTTAATCTTGCAGCCCTAAAAACTGGGTGGAACATTCAACTACAGACTTTACACATGACAGGTTTCCATGCCTTGGAACCTGCTTCCTCTGACCTTACTCCTACTCAGGGGCGGACACTGGTAATGCTCATTAGCTGCTCTCGGTGCTCCTGCTGTACGGTGCTCCCTGGCTGAGTACCCAGAAATCAGCAGCATCAAATCTGTTCCCTCTGCTATGCATAAGATCTGATGACGACCAGCTTTGCAGTCTTGGTCTCAAGAAGAGCTAGCGCAGGCATTCGTGGTGGCGACTTCTGAAGAGGTATGGGCCACTGAACATACTTTACTGTCTTCTAGACATTTATTTAGCCCTGCCATGGATGTAAGAACGGGAGAAAGGGGACGACAGCATCTTACCCCTCTTTTAATAGAAAACAGTTCCTGAGATCTCATTTTATATATCTGTTGGCTTTTTTATCACCAATTTGGAAAACAAAAAGATAAAATAATAGAGCAAGTTATCACTGTGTAAGGCTTGGCAGAATACGTTCTGAAGTTCTTCTAAGCCCCTAATAAGGCAGTAATCATTGGTTAAATATGCGAACTATTAGGTATTTAGATAGACATAACTTAGCTTGTTGAGCGAAATGAGCGTACAAGTGTATTAGGAAATAAAGATGTATAAACTCTTCCTAATTACTCAAAGGATGTTTATAATAACCAAAAATCGTACCTGCTGACCACAAATTCTGAAGATTCTGGAGAAATGTCAATGAAATAAATAGCCAATTATCTAAATACACTTGTGGTAGGCAAAATAGTAGGTCCCCCAAGATGTCCACATCTTAGTCCCCAGAATTTATGAATCTGTTACCTCACATGGCAAAAAGGATTTTGCCAGATGTTACTGAGCTAAGACCCTTGAAAGAGTAGATTATTCTGGATTGTCTGGATGGGCCCAACATAGTCACAAGGGTCCTTAAATGTGGAAGAAAGCAGGCAGAAAAGTCAAAGACACGATTACAGAAGCAGAGGCTGGAGTAATACTGCTGCCTGGGGGGCCAGGACCAAGGGATGAGGGTGCCCTCTAGTGGCTGTAAAAGGCAAGGAAACAACTCGCCCCTTAAATCCTCTGGCCCTGCTAACACCTCGATTTTAACCCAATGAGAACCATTTAGAGCTTCAGACCTCCAGAATGTAAGATAATAAACTGGGGTTATTTTAGGTCACTACAGTTTGTGGTAATTTGTTACAGAATCAAGAGGAAACTATTATTTTTTATGCATTATCTTGGCTATTTTAAGTTAATGCACAGTTTTGATAAGAACATATTGATCAAAATTGTCAACAAATTCTGTGATATTCCTTTTGTGTGTACTCATTGGTACTGTAAGGTACTTTCAAAAGAAATGGAAGGAAAGTTTTTTTAAGAAATAAATGAGAGGCATAGTTATCACAGTCTAACTGGAAGGATTAAAACCACAAGCTTTATGCAACATATAGCTGCAAACAGTTCCACACACACAAAAAGGGCTGATAAAAAGCTACAAGAAATCTGGTGTTGATTCCTAATGCATTTCTCCACCAGCTGGTAAGAGGTCACAGTTGTCAGTGGACAATTAACCATGCTTAAAGCCCACGTCTCCTCATATGGAATATCAGCCTTAAAATTCCAGATTTACAATTTCTCAAACCAAACAATGGCATATGCATTTGAGAAAGAATGTCTAATGAACAAACAGATCTATAATGTTGATGTTGCTTCTCAGTATCAAAATTTTTATGTAGGATTATCTGAAGTATATGCAAGTCAGAGTCCCTGTTTTCTTTGAATCAGGCTAGATGGTCAGAAAGCTGTATAACTATACTGTTTTACCTTCCCTGCTCAGTCTCTTCCATTCCCCTTGAGTTCTTCCACTGGACTTCAGTATCATCATCTTGTATTGAGAGACATTACATGGAGCCCTGGGAGATTTTTTGTTGTCCTTCAGTAAAGATGTCATTGAGGATGCTTTTCATTGCATTATGTAGAACCCTCTCCATGAGAACTCCTATGTAAATCCATGTCTTAAGGTCTTAGTACCAGAAACAGGTAAGCTGTTTCTAAACCAAGAGCGGTTCTTCTTTTCAACTTATTGAAATATAACATACATGACAGTATACAAAAAAAATACAGCATAAAACTGAGTCCTAATGTATATTGTGGTCTTTAGCTAACACATCACTAATGGTTCATCAATTGTAACAAATGTATCACTAATGAAAGATGTTAATACTGTGGAAAACTAGACCCCGAATAGCGAAAACAATACTGAGAAGGAAGAATAAAACAGGAGGAATTACACTCCCAGACTTCAAGCTCTACTACAAAGCTACAGTAATCAAGACAATTTGGTATTGGCACAAGAACAGACCTACAGACCAGTGGAACAGAATAGAAAATTCAGACATTAACCCAAACATATACGTCAATTAATATATGATAAAGGAACCTTGGATATACAATGGGGAGATGACAATCTCCTCAGCAGCTGGTGTTGGAAAAACTGGACAGCTACATGTAAGAGAATGAAACTGGACTACTGTCTAACTCCATACACAAAGGTAAACTCAAAATGGATCAAAGACCTGAATGTAAGTCATGAAACCATAAAACTCTTAGAAAAAAACATAGGCAAAAATCTCTTGAACATAAATATGAGTGACTTCTTCATGAACTTATCTCCCTGGGCAAGGGAAACAAAAGCAAATATGAACAAATGGGACTATATCAAGCTGAAAAGCTTCTGTACAGCAAAGGACACCATCAGTAGAACAATAAGACGTCCTACAGTATGGGAGAATATATTCAGAAATGACATATCCGATAAGGGGTTGACATCCAAAATATATAAAGAACTCATGCATCTCAACAACCAAAAAGCAAATAATCCAATTAAGAAATGGGCAGAGGATATGAATAGACACTTCTCCAAAGAAGAAATTCAGATGGCCAACAGGCACATGAAAAGATGCTCCACATTGCTAATCATCAGACAAATGCAAATTAAAACCACAATGAGATATCACCTCACACCAGTTAGGATGGCCAACATCCAAAACACAAACAACAACAAATGTTGGTGAGGGTGCGGAGAAAAGGGAACCCTCCTACACTGCTGGTGGGAATGCAAATTAGTTCAACCACTGTGGAAAGCAGTATGGAAGTTCCTCAAAAAACTCAAAATTGAAATACCATTTGACCCAGGAATTCCACTCCTAGGAATTTACCCTAAGAATGCAGCAGCCAAATTTCAAAAAGACATATGCACCCCTCTATTTATCGCAGCACTATTTACAATAGCCAAGAAATGGAAGCAACCTAAGTGTCCATCGGTAGATGAATGGATAAAGATGTGGTACATATACACAATGGAATATTATTCAGCCATAAGAAGAAAACAAATCCTACCATTTGCAACAACATGGATGGAGCTAGAGGGTATTATGCTCAGTGAAATAAGCCAGGCCGAGAAAGACAAGTATCAAATGATTTCACTCATATGTGGAGTATAAGAACAAAGAAAAAACTGAAGGAACAAAGCAGCAGCAGACTCACAGAACCCAAGAATGGACTAACAGTTACCAAAGGGAAAGGGACTGGGGAGGATGGGTGGGAAGGGAGGGACAAGGGGGAAAAAGGGGCATTATGATTAGCAGATGTAATGTTGGGGGGGCACGGGGAGTGCAGTACAACTCAGAGAAGACAAGTAGTGATTCTACAGCACCTCACTATGCTGATGGACAGTGACTGTAATGAGGTAGGTGGAGGGGACCTGATGAAGTGTGGAGTTTAGTAACCATAATGTTGCACATGTAACTAGATTAATGTGACCAAAATAAAATAAATAAATAAATAAAAATTAATGTGGGAAACTGGGGGAGAAGGACTATATGGGAACTCTATTTCTATTCAGTTTTTCTGTGAAGCTAAAACTGCTCTAAAAAATAAAGCCTATCTAAAATATATATATAGCAAGGTACACACATCTGTAGTGTAGGGGATTCTGGGAAGATGGCAACAGCACGATTTTTCAGTCTCTCTGCCCCCTCACATAAAAATGGACAAGCACCTAGATAGCAAAACCAAAACCCTACGGACATTCACAATTAAACTAGACAATAAAAATCCCAATGAATCCCCAAATAAAAGCAAGTGCAGACAAATCAATAGTCACAAAACCTCATGGTATTAGCATCAGTATGGGAAGAAGGGAGAAAGGCTGGCCGTGTCTGATGGACTCAAGAACAGAAGAGCCCCTAAGCAGGCGCAGAAGGCACAGGGGAGACAGAGAGCTGCCAGTCTCTTCAGCACCGGGCGGGCCCAAGGAGAAGGTCTTACCGCAGTGAATTCTCAGATCTCATCTCCCAGGGCTTCCTGCCAGGACAGGGCTGCATGCTGGAGAGAAAAATGCGGGAGTGGAATAAAAATAGAGCAGGATATAGATGAGACAGAGGAGGCAAAGGTCTTGATCAAGGTCAGGAAAAACAGAGCTCAGAAATCTCAGAAAACAGGCTTCATATTTTTAACATTACACCAGACATCAGAGGGAGTTCTAAAATTAGAAAAACTTTCTTGCCTCATTCTAAAAGTTCAGGAAAACTATTTTCACATAAAAATGAGCAACAAAAAGGAATAATTTGAATCCTGACAAAATTGTAATATTTTTTAAAGAGTAAGGAACAAAATAACATCCCTATGAAAAATAGAGCATGCCAGAAAGACATGCCCACAAAAAAGATCAAAACTGTAACCTATTATTTCAAAATAAGCTAAAAGACATTAAGAATATGACACAAATTTTTTTATAATTTATTTTGGTATCATTAATCTACAATTAAATGTGCAATATTATGGTTATTGAACTACCCCCTTCATCAGGTCCACCCCACCAGCCCCATTACAGTCACTGTCCATCAGCGTAGTGAGATGCTTAGAATCACTACTTGTCTTCTCTGAGTTGTACTGCCCTCCCCGTGTCCCCCCAACATTACATCTGCTAATCATAATGCCCCTTTTTTCCCCCTTATCCCTCCCTTCCCACCCATCTTCCCCAGTCCCTTTCCCTTTGGTAACTATTAGTCCGTTCTTGGGTTCTGTGAGTCTGCTGCTGTTTTGTTCCTTCAGTTTTTTTCTTTGTTCATATACTCCACATATGAGTGAAATCATTTGATACTTGTCTTTTTCGGCTTGGCTTATTTCACTGAGCATAATACCCTCTAGCTCCATCCATGTTGTTGCAAATGGTAGGATTTGTTTTCTTCTTATGGCTGAATAATATTCCATTGTGTATATGTACCACTTCTTCTTTATCCATTCATCTACTGATGGACACTTAGGTTGCTTCCATTTCTTGGCTATTGTAAATAGTGCTGCAATAAACATAGGGGTGCACCTGTCTTTTTCAAACCGGGCGGCTGCAGTCTTAGGATAAATTCCTGGGAGTGGAATTTCTGGGTCACATGGTATTTTTTTTAATATAATTTATTTTATTATCATTAATCTACAATTACATGTGCAATATTATGGTTATTAAACTACCCCTTCATCAGGTCCCCCCCACCAACCCCATTACAGTCACTGTCCATCAGCGTAGTGAGATGCTATAGAATCAATACTTGTCTTCCCTGAGTTGTACTGCCCTCCCCGTGTAGCCCCAACATTACATCTGCTAATTGTAATGCCCCTTTTTCCCTCTTATCCCTCCCTTCCTGCTCATTTTCCCCAGTCCCTTTCCCTTTGGTAACTATTAGTCCGTTCTTGGGTTCTGTGAGTCTGCTGCTGTTTTGTTTTTCAGTATTTTTTCTTTGTTCTTATACTCCACATATGAGTGAAATCATTTGATACTTGTCTTTTCGGCTTGGCTTATTTCACTGAGCATAATACCCTCTAGCTCCATCCATGTTGTTGCAAATGGTAGGATTTGTTTTCTTCTTATGGCTGAATAATATTCCATTGTGTATATGTACCACCTCTTCTTTATCCATTCATCTACTGATGGACACTTAGGTTGCTTCCATTTCTTGGCTATTGTAAATAGTGCTGCAATAAACATAGGGGTGCATCTGTCTTTTTCAAATTGGGCTGCTGCATTCTTAGGGTAAATTCCTAGGAGTGGAATTCCTGGGTCAAATGGTATTTCTATTTTGAGTTTTTTGAGGAACCTCCATACTGCTTTCCACAATGGTTGAACTAATTTGCAGTCCCACCACCAGTGTAGAAGGGTTCCCTTTTCTCCACATCCTCACCAACATTTGTTGTTGTTTGTGTTTTGGATGTTGGCCATCCTCACTGGTGTGAGGTGATATCTCATTGTGGTTTTAATCTACATTTCTCTGATGATTAGTGATGTGGAGCATCTTTTAATGTGCCTGTTGGCCATCTGAATTTCTTTTTAGAGAAGTGTCTATCCATATCCTCTGTCCATTTCTTAATTGGATTATTTGCTTTTTGTTTGTTAAGGTGCATGAGTTCTTTATATATTTTGGATGTCAACCCCTTATCAGATACGTCATTTATGAATATATTCTTCTATACTGTAGGATCTCTTTTTGTTCTACTGATGGTGTCCTTTGCTGTACAGAAGCTTCTCAGCTTGATATAGTCCCACGTGTTCATTTTTGCTTTTGTTTCCCTTGCCTGTGGAGATATGTTCATGAGGAAGTTGTTCATGTTAATATTCAAGAGAGTTTTGCCTATGTTTTTTTCTAGGAGTTTTATGGTTTCATGACTTACATTCAGGTCTTTGATCCATTTTGAGTTTACTTTTGTGAATGGAGTTAGTCAGTAATCTGGTTTCATTCTCTTACATGTAGCTGTCCAGTTTTGCCAACACCAGCTGTTGAAGAGGCTGTCATTTCACCTTTGTATATCCATGGCTCCTTTATCATACATTAATTAACCATATATTGCTTGGGTTAATATCTGGACTCTCTATTCTGTTCCACTGGTCTATGGGTCTGTTCTTGTGCCAGTACCAAATTGTCTTGATTACTGTGGCTTTGTAGTAGAGCTTGAAGTTGGGAAGCGAGATATCCCCTGCTTTATTCTTCCTTCTCCAGATTGCTTTGGCTATTCGGGGTCTTTTGTGGTTCCATGTGAATTTTAGAACTATTCGCTCTGGTTCATTGAAGAATGCTATTGGCATTTTGATATGGATTGCATTGAATCTGTAGATTGCTTTAGGCAGGATGGCCATTTTAACAATATAAATTCTTCCTACCCAAGAACATGGGATCAATTTCCATTTATTAGTATCCTCTTTAATTTCCCTTAGGAGTGTCTTGTAGTTTTCAGGATATAAGTCTTTCACTTCCTGGTTAGGTTTAGTCCTAGGTATTTTATTCTTTTTGATACAATTGTGAATGGAATTTTTTTCCTGATTTCTCTTTCTGCTAGTTCAAAGTGAGTGTAATGAATGCAACAGATTTCTGTGTATTAATTTTGTATTCTGCAACTTTACTGAAATCACATATTAGTTCTAGTAGTTTTGGAGTGGATTCTTTAGGGTTTTGGTTTGTTTTTGTTTTTTTTTCTATTATTATTGTACAATTACAGGAGCAAACTTATGGTTACTAGACCCCCCCTATTATCAAGTCCCCACACATACCTCATTACAGTTGCTGTCGATCAGCGGAGTAAGATGCTATAGAATCACTACTCGTCTTCTCTGTGTTATACCGCCTTCCCTGTATCCCCCACCCCTGACTATATTCTGTGTGCTAATCATAATACTGTTTTTCCCCCTTATCCCTCCCTTCCCACCCATCTTCCACAGTTCCTTTCCCTTTGGTAACTGTTAGTCCCTTCTTGAGTTCTGTGAGACTGTTGCTGTTTTGTTCCTTCAGTTTTTTTCTTTGTTCCTATACTCCACAGATGAGTGAAATCATTTGATACTTATCTTTCTCTGCCTGGCTTATTTCACTGAGCATAAAACCCTCCAGCTCCATCTATGTTGTTGCAAATGGTAGGATTTGTTTTCTTCTTATGGCTGAATAATATTCCATTGTGTATATGTACCACATCTTCTTTATCCATTCATCTACTGATGGACACAGGTTGCTTCCATTTCTTGGCTATTGTAAATAGTGCTGCAATAAACATAGGGGTGCATATATCTTTTTCAAACTGGGCTCCTTCATTCTTAGAGTAAATTCCTAGGAGTGGAATTCCTGGGTCAACTGGTATTTCAATTTTAAGTTTTTTGAGGAACCTCCATACTGCTTTCCACAATGGTTGAACTAATTTACATTCCCACCAACAGTGTAGGAGGGTTCCCCTTTCCCCACATCCTCGATAATGTTTGTTATTTTTTGTCTTTAGGGTGGTGGCCATCCTAACTGGTGTGAGTTGATATCTCATTGTGGTTTTAATTTGTATTTCCCTGACGATTAGCGATGTAGAGCATCTTTTCATATGCCTGTTGGCCATCTGAATTTCTTCTTTGGAGAAGTGTCTGTTCAGCTCCTCTGCTCATTTTTCAATTGGCTTGTTTGCTTTTTGTTTGTTGAAGTGCGTGAGCTCTTTATATAATTTGGATGTCAACCCCTTATCGGATATGTCAATTATGAATATATTCTCGCATACTGTAGGATGTCTTTTTATTCTATTGATGGTGTCCTTTGCTATACAGATTTCCCCTCGATTTATTCTTCCTTCTCAGGATTGATTTGGCTATTTGGGGTCTTTAGTGGTTCCATATAAATTTTAGGACTATTTGCTCTAGTTCATTGAAGAATGCTGTTGGTATTTTGATAGGGATTGGACTGAATCTGTAGACTGCTCATGAGTGTCTTGTAGTTTGCAGAGTATAAGTCTTTCACTTCCTTGGTTAGGTTTATTCCTAGATATTTTATTCTTTCCGATGCAATTGTGAATGGAATTGTTTTCCTGATTTCTCTTTCTACTAGATCATCGTTAGTATATAGGAATGCAAGATGTTTCTGTATATTAATTTTGTATCCTGAAACTTTACTGAATTCAGATATTAGACCTAGTAGTTTTGAAGTGGATTCTTTAGGGCTTTTATGTACAATATCATCTCATCTGCAAACAGGGACAGTTTGACTTCTTCCTTACCAATATGGATGCCTTTTATTTCTTTGTGTTGTCTTATTGCCTTGGCTAGGACCTCTAGAACTATGTTGAATAAAAGTGGGGGGAGTGGGCATTCTTGTTTTGTTCCTGATCTTAAAGGAAAAGCTTTCAGCTTCTCACTGTTAAGTATAATGTTGGCTGTGGGTTTGTCATATATGGCCTTTATTATGTTGAGGTACTTGCTCTCTATACCCATTTTGTTTAGAGTTTTTATCATGAATGCATGTTGAATTTTGTCGAATCCTTTTTCAGCATCTATGGAGATGATCATGTGGTTTTTGTCCTTTTTGTTGATATAGTGGATGATGTTGATGGATTTTTTAATATTGTACCATCCTTGCATCCCTGGGATGAATCCCACTTGATCATGATGGATGATCTTTTTGATGTATTTTTGAATTTGGTTTGCTAATATTTTGTTGATTATTTTTGCATCTATGTACATCTGGGATATTGGTCTGTAATTTTCTTTTTTATGGTGTCTTTGCCTGGTGTTGGTATTAAGAGTGATGTTGGCCTCATAGAATGAGTTTGGCAATATTCACTCCTCTTCTACTTTTTGGAAAACTTTAAGCAGGATGGGTATTAGGTCTTCACTAAATGTTTGATAAAACTCAGCAGTGAAACCATCTGGACCAGGCGTTTTGTTCTTTCGTAATTTTTTTATTACCAATTCAATTTCTTTGCTGGTAATTGGTCTATTCAGATTTTCTGTTTCTTCCTCGGTCAGCCTTGGAAGGCTGTATTTTTCTAGAAAGTCCATTTCTTCCAGGTTATCCAGTTTGCTACCATATAATTTTTCATAGTATTCTGTCATAATTCTTTGTATTTCTGTGGTGTCTGTAGTAATTTTTCCTTTCTCATTGCTGTTCTGTTTATGTGTGTAGACCCTTTTTTTCTTGATATGTCTGGCTACTGGTTTATCTATTTTATTTATTTTCTCAAAGAACCAGCTCCTGCTTTCATTGATTCTATTGTTTTTTTCTTCTCAATTTTATTTATATCTGCTTTAATCTTTATTATGTCGCTCCTCCTACTGTCTTTGGCCATCATTTGTTCTTCCTTTTCTACTTTCATTAACTGTGAGTTTAGACTGTTCATTTGGGATTGTTCTTCTTTCCTGAGGTAGGCCTGTATTGCAATATACTTCCCTCTTAGTATGGGCTTCGCTGCATCCCACAGATATTGCAGTGTTGAATTATTGTTGTAATTTGTCTCCATATATTTCTTAGTCTCTGTTTTTATTTGGTCATTGCTTCATCAATTATTTAGGAGCATGTTATAAATCTCCATGTGTTTGTAGGCTTTTTCATTTTCTTTGAGTAATTTACTTCTAGTTTTATACCTTTGTGATCTGAGAAGCTGATTGGTTCGAGGCCCTTCTGCTTCATTGCATTAAATATATCATGCCACTCCCTTCTGGCCTGTAAGGTTTCTGTTAAGAAATCTAATGATAGCCTGATGGGTTTTCCTTTGTATGTGATCTTTTTTCTCTCTCTAGCTGCTTTTTTTTAAGTTTATTTTGATATCATTAATCTACAATTAAATGAGTAATATTATGGTGATTACACTACCCCCTTCATGAGGTCCCCAACCCCATTACAGTCACTGTCCATCAGCTTAGTGGGGTGCCATAGAGTCACTACTTGTCCTCTCTGGGTTGTACAGCCCTCCCCATGCCCCCTTAACATTACATCTGCTAATTGTAATGTCCCTTTTTCCCCCTTGCCCCTCCCTTCCCACCCATCCTCCCCAGTCCCTTTCCCTGTGGTAACTATTAGTCCGTTCTTGGGTTCTGTGAGTCTGCTGCTGTTTTGTTCCTTCAGTATTTTTTCTCAGTTCTTATGCTCCACATATGAGTGAAATCATTTGGTACTTGTCTTTTTCAGCTGGGCTTATTTCACTGAGCATAATACCCTCTAGCTCCATCCATGTTGTTGCAAATGGTAGGATTTGTTTTCTTCTTATGGCTGTATAATATTCCATTGTGTATATGTACCACATCTTCTTTATCCATTCATCTACTGATGGACACTTAGGTTGCTTACATTTCTTGGCTATTGCAAATAGTGCTGCGATAAACATAGGGGTGCATCTGTCTTTTTCAAACTGGGCTGCAACATTCTTAGGGTAAATTCCTAGGAGTGGAATTCCTGGGTCAAATGGTATTTCAATTTTGAGTTTTTTGAGGAACCTCCATACTGCTTTCCACAATGGTTGAACTAATTTGCATTCCCACCAGCAGTGCAGGAGGGTTCCCTTTTTTCCACATCCTCGCCAATATTTGTTGTTGTTTGTGTTTTGGATGTTGGCTATCCTCACTGGTGTGAGGTGGTATCTCATTGTGGTTTTAATCTGCATTTCTCTGATGATTAGCGATGTGGAGCATCTTTTAATGTGCCTGTTGGCCATCTGAATTTCTTCTTTGGAGAAGTGTCTATTCATATCCTCTGCCCATTTCTTAATTGGATTATTTGCTCTTTGTTTGTTGAGGTGCGTGAGTTCTTTATATTTTTTGGATGTCAACCCCTTATCGGATTCGTAATTTATGAATATATTCTCCCATACTGTAGGATCTCTTTTTGTTCTACTGATGGTGTCCTTTGCTGTACAGAAGCTTTGCAGCTTGATATAGTCCCACTTGTTCATTTTTGCGTTTGTTTCCCTTGCCCGGGGAGATATGTTCATGAAGAAGTCGCTCACATTTATGTCCAAGAGCTTTTTGCCTATATTTTTTTCTAAGAGTTTTATGGTTTCATGACTTACATTCAGGTCTTTGATCCACCTTGAGTTTACCTTTGTGTATGGGGTTAGACAGTAGTCCAATTTCATTCTCTTACATGTAGCTGTCCAGTTTTTCCAACACCAGCTGCTGAAGAGGCCGTCATCTCCCCAATGTATATCCAAGGTTCCCTTATCAATTATTAATTGACTGTATGTGTTTGGGTTGATGTTTGGATTTTCTATTCTATTCCACTGGTCTGTGGGTCTGTTTTTGTGCCAATACCAAAATTGATTACTGTGGCTTTGTAGTAGAGCTTGAAGTCAGGGAGTGTAATTCCCCCTGTTTTATTCCTCCTTCTCAGGATTGCTGTGGCTATTCAGGGTCTTTTGTGGTGCCTCTCTAGCTGCTTTTGAAAGTCTGCCTTTATCCTTGATCTTTGCCATTTTAATTATTATATGTCTTGATGTTGTCTTCCTTGGGTCCCTTGTGTTGGGAGATCTGTGCATCTGCATGCCTTAAGAGACTATCTCCTTCCCAAGTTTCGGGAAGTTTTCAGCAATTACCTCCTCAATGACACTTTCTATCCCTTTTTCTCTCTTCTTATTCTTCTGGTACCCCTATTATATGAATATTGTTCCATTTGGTTAGGTCACACAGTTCTCTCAATAGTCTGTCATTCTTAGAGATTCTTTTTTCTCTGTGTACCTCAGCCTCTTTGTATTCTTCTTCTCTAATTTCTATTCCATTTACCGTCTCTTCTACTACATCTAATCTGCTTTTAAATCCCTCCATTGTATGTTTCATTTCAGATATGGAATTTCTTAATGATTGAATCTCCATCTTAAATTAATTCTTGAGTTCTTGAATATTTTTCTGTACTTCCATTACCATGTTATGATTTTTATTTTGAAGTCTTTCAGGAAGATTGGTGAGTTCAGTTTCATTTGGCCCTTTTTCTGGAGTTTGTGAGATTTTGGTCTGAACCATGTTCTTTGGACATTTCATATTTGTGTACGGTGCCCTCTAGTGCCCAGAAGCACCAGTCTCTGGAGCTGCTCAGCCCCTAGAGTGAGGTTGGGGTCATAGGGGAGCAGAGCTTGTGCCTGGCAGGAAGAGAGTTCTGTTTCCTGATTCCAATCAGCCATGGCTGTCTCCCATATCAGAGCCAGTGGGCCGAGCACACAGGTGTAAACCTCTGTGCTTTGTGTCTCTAGCTGTTGTAGGCGGGGCCTCCCTCTGACTGACCTGATGCCAGTGCAGTGACTGCCAGTTGGTGAGCTGTTGCCATCAGACCAGGAGGAAGGCTCGGCATGCTGCGTATCACAGTGAGGGGCCTTTGGATCTGTGTAGCCAGCCAGGGGGGTGGAGAACCTGAAACTCCTCAAAGTTTCCAATCTGCTGAGCAGAGCACACCCAGACATCCTGTCCAGCTCTCCCTTCTCTCACACACAAGCTCTGTGTAAACCCCGCCCCTTCAGCAGCCCTCTTACTAGTAGGAAGCCTGTCAGATAGCCTGCCTTGCCCTTGTCCCAGAGTGGCCAGGTGTGGATCCTATCCTACACAAACAGCCAGAATCTGTCTCTCAAGCACTCCGCCTGTCCCAGCTCCCGATCCTCCAGAGCACCACACAGTGTAGGTTTCTGCTCGCAAAGCAGATCTCCAGGGCTAGGTGTTCAGCATTCCCAGGCTTCCACCCCCTCCACGCTCCATTTCTCTTCTTCCTGTGGGTGAGCTGGGGTGGGGGAAGGGCTCGGGTCCCACCGGATCAAGGCTTTTGTACGTTACACTGTTTCATGAGGTCTTCTCTGTTCATGAGGTCTGTATGCAGTCTGGTGCAGCCTTCTTTCTTGTTGCTGTTTTGAGGTTAGTTGTATTAACTATATTTTCACACTATCTGTGGTTTTGGGAGGAGTTCTCTCTCTGACCTCTCATGCCGCCATCTTGAATCTTCTTTTTTAGGGTTTTTTATGTACAATATCATCTCATCTGCAAACAGTGATAGTTTGACTTCTTCCTTAACAATCTCGATGCCTTTCTTTGTGTTGTCTGATTGCCGTTGCTAGGACCTACAGCACTATGATGAATAAAAGCAGAGAGAGTGGGCATCCTTGTCTTGTTCCTGATCTTAGAGGAAAAGCTTTCAGCTTCTCACTGTTAAGGATGATGTTGGCTGTGGGTTTGTCATATATGGCCTTTATTATGTTGAGGTACTTGCTCTCTATACCCATTTTGTTGAGAGTTTTTATCATGAATGGTTGTTGAATTTTGTCGAATGCTTTTTCACCATCGATGGAAATGATCCTGTGGTTTTTGTCCTTTTTGTTGATGTGGAGGATCATGTTGATGGATTTTCTAATGTTGTACCATCCTTGTGTCCCTGGGATGAATCCCACTTGATCATGGTGTATGATCCTCTTGATGTATTTTTTAATTCAGTTTGCTAATATTTTGTTGAGTATTTTTCCATCTATATTAATCAGGGATATTGGTCTGTAGTTTTTTTTTTTTTTTTTTGGTGGTGTCTTTGCCTGTTTCTGGTATTAGAGTGATGCTGGCTTCATAGGATGAGTTTGGAAGTATTCCCTCATCTTCTATTTTTTGGAAAACTTTAAGGAAAATGGGTACTATGTCTTCTCTTAAATGTCTGACAAAATTCAGTGGTGAATCCATCTGGTCCAGGGATTTTGTTCTTGGGTAGTTTTTTGATCACTGATTCAATTTCATTGCTGGTAATTGGTCTGTTTAGATTTTCTGTTTCTTCCTGGGTCAGTCTTAGAAGGTTGTATTTTTCTAGAAAGTTGTCCATTTCTTCTAGGTTTTCCAGCTTGTTAGCATATAGAATTTCATAGTATTCTCTAATAAATCTTTGTATTTCTTTGGTGTCCATCGTGATTTTTCCTTTCTCATTTCTGACTCTGTTTATGTGTGTAGATGCTCTTTTTTTCTTAATAAGTCTGGATTGGGGTTTATCCATTTTGTTTGTTTTCTCAAAGAACCAGCTCGTGGTTTCATTAATTTTTTCTATTGTTTTATTCTTCTCAATTTTACTGATTTCTTCTCTGACCTTTATTCTGTCCCTCCTGCTGCTGACTTTGGGCTTCATTTGTTCTTCTCTTTCCAGTTTCAATAATTGTGAATTTAGACTATTCATTTGGGATTCTTCTTCCTTCTTTAAATAGGCCTGGATTGCTATCTACTTTCCTATTAGAACTGCTTTAGCTGCGTCCCAGAGAGGGTGGGGCATTGTGCTATTGTTGTCATTTGTCTTAATATATTGCTTGATCTCTGTTTTAATTTGGTCATTGATCCATTGATTATTTGGGAGCATGTTGTTAAGCCTTCATGTGTTTGTGAGCCTTTTGTTTTCTTTGTACAATTTATTTCTAGTTTTATACCCTTGTGATCTGAGAAGTCGGTTTGTACAATTTCAATCTTTTTAATTTACTGAGACTCTTTTTGTGGCCTAGCATGTGATCTATTCTGGAAAATGTTCCATGTACATTTGAGAAGAATGTGTATCCTTCTGCTTTTAGATGTAGAGTTCTGTAGATGTCTGTTAGGTCCATCTGTTCTAATATGTTGTTTAGTGCCTCTGTCTCTTTATTTATTTTCTCTCTCATTGATCTGTCCTTTGGAGTGAGTGGTGTGTTGAAGTCTCCTAGAATGAATGCATTGCATTCTATTTCCCCTTTTAATTCTGTTAGTATTTGTTTCACATATGTAGGTGCTCCTGTATTTGGTGCATAGATATTTATTATAGTTATATCCTCCTGTTGGACTGGCCCTTTTATTATTATGTAATGTCCTTCTTTGTCTCTTGTGACTTTCTTTGTTTTGAAGTCTATTTGTCTGATATAAGTACTGCAAATCCTGCTTTTTTCTCCCTGTTAGTTTGCATGAAATATCTTTTTCCATCCCTTCACTTTTACTCTGTGTATGTCTTTGGGTTTGAAGTGAATCTCTTGTAGGCAGCCTATAGCTGGGTTTTGTTTTTTATGCATTCAGTGACTCTGTCTTTTGATTGGTGCATTCAGACCATTTACATTTAGGGTGATTATTGATAGGTATGTCCTTATTGGCATTGCAGGCTTTAGATTCATGGTTACCAAAGGTTCAAGGGTAACTTTATTGCTATCTAAGAGTCTAACTTAACTCACTTAGTATGCTATTACAAACACAATCTAAAAGTTCTTTTTTTTCCCCCTCCTTTTCTTCCTCCTCCATTCTTTATATATTAGGTATCATATTCTGTACTCTTTGTCTATCCTTTTCATTACCTCTGGTGACTGCTATTTAACCTTAGGAACACTGCCATCTGTAGCAGTCCCTCCAAAATACACTGTAGAGATGGTTTGTGGGAGGTAAATTCTCTCAGCTTTTGCTTATCTGGAAATTGCTTAATCCCTCCTTCAAATTTAAATGATAATCTTGCCAGGTAAAGTAGTCTTGGTTTGAGGCCCTTCTGCTTCATTGCATTAACTATATCATGCCACTCCCTTCTGGCCTGTAAGGTTTCTGCTGAGAAGTCTGATGATAGCCTGATGGGTTTTCCTTTGTATGTAATCTCATTTCTCTCTCTGGCTGCTTTTAATAGTCTGTCCTTATCCTTGATCTTTGCCATTTTAGTTATTATATGTGTTGTCCTCCTTGGGTCCCTTGTGTTGGGAGATCTGTGCACCTCCATGGCCTGAGAGACTATCTTCTTCCCCAGATCGGGGAAGTTTTCAACAATTACCTCCTCAAAGACATTTTCTATCTCTTTTTCTCTCTTCTTCTTCTTCTGGTACCCATACAATATGAATATTGTTCTGTTTGGATTGGTCACACAGTTCTCTCAGTATTCTTTCATTCTTAGAGGCCCTTTTGTTCTCTGTGCCTCAGGTTTTTTGTATTTCTCTTACCTAATTTTTATTTCATTTATCGTCTCCTCCACCGTATCTAATCTGCTTTTAATACCCTCCTTGTGTTCTTCAACAATTGGATCTCCATCCTAATTCGTTCCTGAGTTCTTGAATATTTTTTTGTACTTCCATGAGCATGTTTATGATTTTTATTTTGAAATCTCTTTCAGGAAGAGTCATGAGGTTGACTTCATTTGAATCTTTCTCAGGTGTATTCATAACTTTGCTTTGGACCAGGTTCTTTTGACGTTTCATAATTTGTCTTGGTGCCTTCTAGTGCCGAGAAGCTCTACTCTCTGGAGTAGAATAGCCCCTGGAGCAATGTCGGGGGTCGCAAGGGAGCAGTGTTGTTGCTTCGTGGGAGGAAAGAGGTGTTTCCTGCTTCCTGGATGCTATGCCTGTCTCCACTGCCAGATCCAGTGTGCCAAACACACAGGTGTAAGCCTCTATGCTTTGTGTTTGTAGCTGCTGTAGGAAGGAGTTTCCATCTGGTTGGCCTGATGCCAGGGCAGGGGTTGCCGGTTTGCCAGCCTGACCCAGGTGCAGGCTAACTGGGAGGAAGACCTAGCAGCCTGCAATGCATATCATGGTGGAGGCCCTTGGAGCTGATCTGGGTGGGCAGTCTGAGAGACTTCCTAAAAGCGAGAAGCCTGTTGAAGGGGCAAGGATTGCAGAGAGCTTACTGCTGAGGAGAAAGGACAGGTAGACAAAATTGTCCGGGTGCACTCTGCCCAGAAGGTTGGGAACTTAAACGATCTTCAGGCACTCCAGCCCCCTGGATGGCTACGCAGATCCAAGGCCCCTCTCCATGACACGCAGCCTGTTGCACCTTCCTCCTGGCCAGCCCGCACCTGGCTAACAAAACAGCAACCCCTGCCCTGGCGTCAGGCCAGCCATCAGGAAGCCCTGCCTATGGCAGCTACAAAGGAAAAGCACAGAGGCTTATACCTGTGTTCTCAGCCCACTGGTTATGGCAGTGGAGACAGGCATAGCAGCCTGGAAGCAGGAAACAACTCTTTCCTCCCCCCAGACACCAGCATCGCAGAAATACAGAGAATTATGAGAGAATATTATGAAAAATTATATGCTAACAAACTGTATAACCTAGAAGAAATGGACAACTTTCTAGAAAAATACAACCTTCCAAGGCTGACCCAGAAAGAAACAGAAAATCTGAACAGACCAATTACCAGCAATAATCAACAAAACTACCTAAGAATAAAATCCCTGAACCATGGCTTCACCACTGAATTTTATTAAACATTTAGTGAAGTCCTCATACCCATCCTCCTTAAAGTTTTCCAAGGAGTAGAAGAAAAGGGAACACTTCCAAACTCATTCTATGAGGCCAGGATCACTCTAATACCAAAACCAGGCAAAGACACCACAGAAAAAGAAAATTACAGAACAATATCCCTGATGAACATAGACGCAAAAATACTCAACAATATATTAGCAAACCGAATTTATATATCAAAAAGATCATACACCATGATCAAGTAGAATTTATTCCAAGGATGCAAGGATGGTACAATATTAGAAAATACATCAACATCGTCCACCATATCAACAAAAAGAAGGACAAAAAGGACATGATCATCTCCATGATGCCAAGAAAAGCATTCGACCAAATCAACATCCATTCATGATAAAAACTCTCAACAAAATGGGTATAAAGGCAAGTACCTCAACATAATAAAGGCCATATATGACAAACCCACAGCCGACATCATACTTAACAGCAAAAGCTGAAAGCCTTCCCTTTAAGACCGGGAACAAGACAGGGATGCCCACTCTCTCCACTTTCATTCTGGAGGTCCTCGTTACACCAATTAGACAACACAAAGAAATAAAGGGCATCCAGATTGGTAGGAAGAAGTTAAAATGTCACTATTTGCTGATGACATGATATTGTACATAAAAAAACATGAAGAATCCACTCCAAAACTGCGAGATCTAATATCTGAATTCAGCAAAATTGTAGGATACAAAATTAATACACAGAAATCTGCTGCATTCCTATACTCTAATGATGAGCTAGCAGAAAGAGAAATCAGGAAAACAATTCCATTCACAATTGCATCAAAAAGAATAAAATACCTAAGAATAAACCTAACCAGGGAAGTGAAAGGCCTATGCTTTGAAAACTACAAGACACTCAGGAGAGAAATAAAAGAAGATACCAATAAATGGAAACACATCCCGTGCTCATGGATAGGAAGAATTTATATTGTTAAAATGGCCATCCTACCTAAAGCAATCTACAGATTCAATGCAATTCCTATCAAAATACCAAAAACATTTTTCAATGAACTACAGAAAATCATTCAAAAATTCATATGGAACCACAAAAGACCCCAAATAGCCAAAGCAATCCTGAGAAGGAAGAATAAAGCTGGGGAGATTGCACTCCCCAACTTCAAGCTCTACTACAAAGCCACAGTAATCAAGACAATTTGGTACTGGCACAAGAACAGAACTATGGACCAATGGAACAGACTAGAGAGCCCAGATATAAACCCAACAAATATGGTCAGTTAATATGTGATAAAGGAGCTATGGACAAACAATGCGGAAATAACAGCCTCTTCAACAGCTGGTGTTGGCAAAACCGGACAGCTACATGCAAGAGAATAGAACTGGATCACTGTCTAACCCCATACACAAAAGTAAATTCAAAATGGATCAAAGACCTTAATGTAAGTCATTAAACCATAGAACTCTTCAAATAAACACAGGCAAAAATCTGTTGGACATAACATGAGCAACTTCACGAACATACCTCCCTGCGCAAGAGAAACAAAAGCAAAAATGAACAAGTGGGACTATATGAAGCTGAAAAACTTTTCTACAGCAAAGGACACCATCAGTAGAACAACAAAGACATCCTACAGTATGGGAGAATATATTCATAAATGCCATGTCAGATAAGGGGTTGACATCCAAAATATATAAAGAGCTCATGCACCTCAACAAACAAAAGGCAAATAATCCAATTTAAAAATGGGCAAAGGATCTGAAAAGACACTTCTCCAAAGAAGAAATTCACATGGCCCACAGGCACATGAAAAGATGCTCCACACTGCTAATCATCAAAGGAATTCAAATTAAAACCACAATGAGATATCACCTCACACCAGTGAGGATGGCCAACATCAAAAACACAAACAACAACAAATGTTAGCAAGGATGTGGAGAAATGGGAACCCTCCTACACTGCTGGTGGGAATGCAAATTAGTTCAACCATTGTGGAAAGCAGTATGGAGGTTCTGTAAAAAACTCCAAATTGAAATACCATTTGACCCAGGAATTCCACTCCTAGGAATTTACCCTAAGAATGCAGCAGCCCAGTTTGAAAAAGACATATGTACCCCTATGTTTATTGTGGCACTATTTACAATAGCCAAGAAATGGAAGCAACCTAAGTGTCCATCAGTAGGTGAATGGATAAAGAAGATGTGGTATATATACACAATGGAATATTATTCAGCCATAAGAAGAAAACAAATCCTACCATTTACAACAACATGGATGGAGCTGGAGGTTATTATGCTCAGTGACATAAGCCAGGCAGAGAAAGACAAGTATCAAATGATTTCACTCATATGTGGAGTATAAGAACAAAGAAAAAACTGAAGGAACAAAACAGCAGCAGACTCACAGAACCCAGGAATGGACTAACAGTCACCAAAGGGAAAGGCACTGGGGAGGATGGGTGCAAAGGGAGGGACAAGGGGGAAAAGTGGCATTACAATTAGCAGACATAAGGTGGGGCGGGGGTCTGGGAGGGCTGTACAACACAGAGAAGACAAGTAGTGATTCTATAGCATCTCACTACGCTGATGGACAGTGACTGTAATGGGGTATGTGGTGGGGACTTGATGATGGGGGGAGACTAGTAACCATAATGTTGCACATGTAATTTTAGATTAATGATACCAAATTTTCTTATTAAGGTATTATTGATATACACTCTAATGAAGGTTTCACATGAAAAAACAATGTGGTTACTACATTACCCATATTATCAAGTCTCCACTTATACCCCAATTCAGTCACTGTCCATCAGTGTAGTAAGATGGCACAGATTCACTGTTTGCTTTCTCTGTGCTACACTGTTTTCCCCGTGATCCACCACACCATGTGTACTAAACAAAATACCCCCATAAACCCCTTCTCCTGCCCGCCCCACCCACCCTCCCACACCCCTCCTCTTTGGTAACCACTAGTTCCTTATTGGAGTCTCTGAGTCTGCTACTATTTTGTTCCTTCAGTTTTGCTTCGGTGTTATACTCCACAAATGAGGGAAATCATTTGGCACTTGTCTTCCTCCGCCTGGCTTATTTCACTGAGCATAATACCCTCTAGCTCCATCCATGTTGTTGCAAATGGCAGGATTTGTTTCCTTCTTATGGCTGAATAGTATTCCATTGTGTATATGTACCACCTCTTCTTTATCCATTCATCTACTGATGGACACTTAGGTTGCTTCCATATCTTGGCTATTGTAAATAGTGCTGCAATAAACATAGGGTTGCATATATCTTTTTGAATCTGAGAAACTGTACTCTTTGGGTAAATTCCAAGAAGTGGGATTCCGGGTCAAATGATATTTGTATTTTTAGTTTTGTGAAGAATCTCCATAGTGCTTTCCACAATGGTTGAACTAGCTTACATTCCCACCAGCAGTGTAGTAGGGTTCCCCTTTCTCTGCATCCTCTCCAGCATTTGTTGTTCTTAGTCTTTTGGATAGTAGTCATCCTTATCCTTACTGGTGTGAGGAGATATCTCATTGTGGTTTTAATTTGTATTTCCCTGATGATTAGTGATGTGGAGCATCTTTTCATGTGTCTGTTGGACATCTGAATTTCTTCTTTGGAGAACTATCTCTTCATATCCTCTGCTCATTTTTTAATCGGGTTATTTGCTTTTTGGCGTAGAAGCGTGTAAGTTCTTTATATATTTTGAATGTTAACCCCTTGTCGGATATGTCATTTACAAGTATATTTTCCCATACTGTAGGATGCCTTTTTGTTCTGTTGATGGTGTCCTTTGCCATACAGACACTTTTTAGTTTGATGTAGTCCCATGAGTTCATTTTTGCTTTTGTTTCCCTTGCTCAAGGAAATGCCTTCAGGAAGAAGTCACTCATGCTTACATTCAGGAGATTTTAGCCTATGTTGTCTTCTAAGAGTTTTATGGTTTCATGACTTACATTCAGGTCCTTGATCCATTTCGAGTTTACTTTTGTGTATGGGGTTATACAATAATCCAGTTTCATTCTCTTGCATGTAACTGTCCAGTTTTGCCAACACCAGCTGTTGAAGAGGCTGTCATTTCCCCATTGTATGTCCATGGCTCCTTTATCATATATTAATTAAGCATATATGGTTGGGTTTATATCAGGACTCTCTAGTCTGTTCCATTGGTCTATGGGTCAGTTCCTGTGCCAGTACCAAATAGTCTTGAGTATTGTGGCTTTGTAGTAGAGCTTGAAGTTGGGGACCATAATCCCCCAAGCTTTATTCTTCCTTCTCAGGATTGCTTTGGCTATTCGGGGTCTTTTGTGGTTCCATATGAATTTTAGAATTATTTTCTCTAGTTCATTGAAAAATGCTGTTGGTATTTTGATAGGAATTGCACTGAATCTGTAGATTGCTTTAGGCAGGATGGCCATTTTGACAATATTAATTCTTCCTATCCATGAGCACGGGATGTGTTTCCATTTATTGGTATCTTCTTTAATTTCTCTCATAAGTGTCTTGTAGTTTTCAGAATATAGGTCTTTCACTTCCTTGGTTAGGTTTGTTCTTAGGTATTTTATTCTTTTTGATGCAATTGTGAATTGAATTGTTTTCCTGATTTCTCTTTCTGCTAGGTCATTGTTAGTGTATAGGAATGCCACAGATTTCTGCGTATTAATTTTGTATCCCACAACTTTGCTGAATTCAGAAATTAGATCTAGTAGTTTTGGAGTAGATTATTTATGGTTTTTTATGTGCAATATCATGTCATCTGCAAACAGGGACAGTTTAACTTCTTCCCTGCCAATCTGGATGCCTTTTATTTCTTTGTGTTGTTGGGTTGCCATGGCTAGGACCTCCCATACTATGTTGAATAGAAGTGGGGAGAGTGGGCATTCTTGTTTTGTTCCCTATCTTAAAGGAAAAGCTTTCAGCTTCTTGCTGTTAAGTATAATGTTGGCTGTGGGTTTGTCATATATGGCCTTTATTATATTGAGGTATTTGCCCTCTATACCCTTTTTGTTAAGTTTTTATCAGGAATGGATGTTGAATTTTGTCAAATGCTTTTCAGCATCTATGAAGAAGATCATGTGGTTTTTGTCCTTTTTGTTGATGTGGTGGATTATGTTGATGTATTTTCGAATGTTGAACCATCCTTGCATCCCTGGAATAAATCCTACTTGATCATGATGGATGATCCTCTTCATGTATTTTTGAATTCAGTTTGCTAATATTTTGTTGAGTATTTTTGCGTCTATGTTCATCAGGGATATTGGTGTGCAGTTTTCTTTTTTTTTGTGTGGTGTCTGTGCCCGGTTTTGGTGTTAGAGTGATGCTGGCCTCATAGAATGAGTTTGGAAGTATTCCCTCTTCTTCTCATCCTTGGAAAACGTTAGGAGGATGGGTATTAGGTCTTCACTAAATGTTTGATAAAATTCAGTGGTGAAGCCATCTGGTCAAGGCGTTTTGTTCTTAGATAGGTTTTTGATTACCAGTTCAATTTCGTTGCTGTAAATTGGTCTGTTGAGATTTTCTGTTTCTTTCTGTGTGAGCCTTGGAAGGTTGTATTTTTCTAGAAAGTTTTCCATTTCTTCTAGGTTATCCAGTTTGTTAGCATATAATTTTTCATAGTATTCTCTAATAGTTCTTTGTTTTTCTGTGCTGTCCATAGTCATTTTTCCTTTCTCATTTCTGATTCTGTTTAAGTGAGTAGACTCTCTTTTTTTCTTGATAAGTCTGGCTAGGGGTTTATCTATTTTGTTTATTTTTTCGAGGAACCAGCTCTTGCTTTCGTTGATCCTTTCTACTGTTTTATTCTTCTCGATTTTATTTATTTCTGCTCTCATCTTTATTATGTCTCTCCTTCTACTGACTCTGGGTCTCATTTGTTCTTCTTTTTCTAGTTTCGTTAATTGTGAGTTTAGACTGCTCTACGGGATTGTTCTTCTTTCCTGAGGTAGGCCTGTATTGCAATATATGTTCCTCTTAGCATGGCCTTCACTGCGTCCCACAGATTTTACGGTGTTGAATTATTGTTGTCATTTGTCTCCATATATTGCTTGATCTCTGTTTTTATTTGGTCAATGATCCCTTGATTATTTAGGAGCATGTTATTAAGCCTCCATGTGTTTGTGGAATTTTTCATTTTCTTTGTGTAATTCATTTCTGGTTTCATTCCTTATGGTCTGAGAAGCTGGTTGGTACAATTTCAATTTTTTGAATTTACTGGGGCTCTTTTTGTGGCCTAGTATATGATCTGTTTTTGAAAATGTTCCATGTGCACTGGAGAAGAATGTGTATTCTTCTGCTTTGGGGTGTAGAGTTCTGTAGATGTCTGTTAGGTCCATCTGCTGTAATGTGTTGTTCAGTGCCTCTGTCGTCTTACTTATTTTCTGTCTAGTTGATCTGTCCTTCAGAGTTAGTGGTGTGTTGACGTCTCCTCGAATGAATGGATTGCATTCTATTTCCCCATTAAATTCTGTTAGTATTTGTTTCACATATACAGGAGCTCCTGTGCTGGGTGCATAGATATTTATGATGGTTATATCTTCTTGTTGGATTGACCCTTTTATCATTATGTAACATCCTTCTTTGTCTCTTGTAACTTTCTTTGTTTTAAAGTCTATTTTGCTGATATAAGTACTGCAACTCCTGCTTTTTTCTCCCTATTAGTTGCATGAAATGTCTTTTTCCATCCCTTCACTTTTAGTCTGTGTATGTCTTTGTGTTTAAAGTGAGTCTCTTGAAGGCAACATATAGATGGGTCTTGTTTTTTTATCCATTCAGTGACTCTATGTCTTTTGATTGGTGCATTCAGTCCATTTACATTTAGGGTGATTATGGATGGGTATGTACTTATTGGCATTGCAGGCTTCAGATTCGTGGTTACCAAAGGTTCAAGGTTAACTTTGTTACTATCTAAGAGTCTAACTTAACTC
Organism: Smutsia gigantea; assembly: GCA_032199065.1. Taxonomy (NCBI): domain Eukaryota; kingdom Metazoa; phylum Chordata; class Mammalia; order Pholidota; family Manidae; genus Smutsia; species Smutsia gigantea. The sequence continues at coordinate 46,095 of JAVSCE010002241.1, forward strand.
ACTTAATGTACTATTACAAACACAATCTAAAGGTTCTTTTTTTCTTCCTCGTTTTTCTTCCTCCTCCATTCTTTATATATTAGGTATCATATTCTGTACTCTTATTCCTTGATTGACTGTGGGGATAGTTCATTTAATTTTGCATTTTCTTAGTAATTAGCTGTTCTACTTTCTTTACTGTGGTTTTATTACCTCTGGTGACAGCTATTAAACCATAGGAACACTTCCATCTATAGCAGTCCCTCCAAAATACACTGTAGAGATGGTTTGTGGGAACTAAATTCTCTCAGTTTTTGCTTTTCTGGGAATTGTTTAATCCCTCTTTCAAATTTAAATGATAATCTTACGGGATAAAGTAATCTTGGTTCAAGGCCCTTCTGCTTCATTGCATTAAATACATCATGCCCCTCCCTTCTGGCCTGTAAGGTTTCTGCTGAGAAGTGTGATGATAGCCTGATGGGCTTTCTTTTGTATGTGATCTTATTTCTCTCTCTGACTGCTTTTAATATTCTGTCCTTATCCTTGATCTTTGCCATTTTAATTACTATATGTCTTGGTGTTGTCTTCCTAGGGTCGCTTGTGTTGATAGATCTGTGCACCTCCATGGCCTGAGAGATTATCTCCTTCCCCAGATGGGGGAAGTTTTCAGCAATCACCTCCTCAAAGACACTTTGTATCCCTTTTTCTCTCTCTTCTTCTGGTACCCCTATAATGCGAATATTGTTCTGTTTGGATTGGTCACACAGTTGTCTCAATATTCTTTCATTCTTAGAGATCCTTTTTTCTCTCTGTGCCGCAGCTTCTTTGTATTCCTTTTCTCTAGTTTCCATTTCATTTATCGTCTCCTCCACCATATCCAATCTGCTTTTAATACCGTCCATTGTGCTCTTCAATGATTGGATCTCTGACCGAAATTCATTCCTGAGTTCTTGAATATCTTTCTGTACCTCCATGATTATGTTAATGATTTTTGAAAGGGGGGTTCTTCAGCTACCCGAGTCACTCATTCAGGAAGAGAGGACATGAGAGCTCCAGCAGCAAATTTTATTGCCTGAAAGACAGAATGGCTGTCTCTAAAGGAGAGAGAGCAGTGGCAGCAAGGGGGAAGCTGCTTATAAAGGAAATTGAGTGGGAAGTTGGTCTAGTGATTTCTATGCATTACGAGGTTCAGGAAGAGGGGGTGCTGATTGGATGGTTTAAAACAAGTATATCTTGTACATTTTCTATAGGTTGCGCTCAGCTGGCGCCGAGTTGCCGGCTGATGTAACTTAGAAGATATGTAGGTAAAGGGAAGTAGGTACCTTTTATGGTAAGGGAAGGTTGCCTTTACCCTTTACGGTTGGGTGGCTGGCCGTTGCTAGGGAAACTATCTAGAATGAGGGTCACTTGAACAATGGGTGGGTTTTCCAGTAACTAGAACACATTTTTCTTAGAACTAGTTTGGGGGTGAGGCCTTAGGGGGATTCAAGGCTGGGGTGCAGCTACTGCAGGTGATACAAAGGGGGGGGGCTTGCTATGCCCGGAGGCAGTTCTGGGTTCTAAAAATTTTTATTTTGAACTCCCTTTCAGGAAGAGTCATGAAGTCAATGTCATTTAAATCTTTCTCAGGAGTTGTATTAATAATTTTACTCTGGACCAGGTTCCTTTGGCGTTTCATATTTGTGTATGGCGCCCTCTAGTGCCCAGAAGCTCTACTCTCTGGAGCTGCTCAGCCCCTGAAGCAATGTCAGGGGTTTCAGGGTAGTTGTATTGGTGCCTGGGGGAGGAAAGAGCTGTTTCTTGCTTCCCAGCTGCTGTGCCTGTCTCCACTGCCTGAACCAGTGGGCCGAACACACAGGTATAAGCCTCTGTGCTTTGCGTTTTTAGTTGCTGTAGACAGATCTTTCCTCTGGCTGGCCTAATGCCAGGGTATGGTTTCACAGTTTGCAAGCCCGGTGGGGCGGCCAGGAGGAAGGCACAGTAGTCTGCCTGTCATGGAAGGGTTTCTTGGAGCTGTGTATGCAGCCAAGGAGCTGGAGCACCAGAAGATCATGAAAGATCCCAATCTGCTGGGCAGAGTGCACCCAGACAGTTTTGTCTACCTGTCCTTTCTCCTGAGCAGTAATCCTTGCCCCTTTAGCATCCCTCTTGCTAAGGGCTTCTTTGTTAGGAAGTCTCTCAGACTGCCTGCCTTTCTTTTGTCCCCAAGCAGCTGGGTAAGGATCCCTGCTTTCACAAGCAGCTGGACTCTTAGTCTCTCCAGGAATTCTGCCTGTCTTAGCTTTCCAACCCCCTAATTACAAGAGTATCATGCAGCACCATGAAATGTAGGTTTGTACTCCCAGAGCAGATCTCCAGAGTTAGGTATTCAGCAGTCCCACATCTCCACTCCCTCCCTGCTCCGTTCCTGTTCCTCCTGCCAGTGAGCTGGGGTGGGTTCAGGGCTTGGATCCCGCAGGACCACCGCTTTAGTATGTTACCCTTTTCTGTGAGGGCTGCTCTTGTCTCCAGGTGTATGCAGTTTGTTGCCGTCCTCTTTCCCATTGCTCTTTCAAGAGTAGTTGTAGTAGCTTTATTTTCATATTATATGAGGTTTTAGGAGGAAGCCTCTGTCTCACCTCTCACCCTGCCATCTTTAATCCCTAATGATACAAAAAATTTTTTTAAGTTTAAAAAAGAAAAAGTAAACTTGAAATGGATCAAAGACCTGAATGTAAGTCATGAAACCATAAAACTCTTAGAAGACAACATAGGCAAAAATCTCCTGAATATAAACATGAGCAACTTCTTCCTGAATGCATCTCTTTGAACAAGGGAAACAAAAGCAAAAATGAACAAATGGGACTACATCAAACTAAAAGGTGTCTGTACAGAAAAGGACACCATCAACAGAACAAACAGGCATCCTACAGTATGGGAGAATACATTTATAAACGACATATCCGACAAGGGGTTAACATCCAAAATCTATAAAGAACTCACATGCCTCAACACTGAAAAAGCAAATAACCCGAATAAAAGATGGGTGGAAGATATGAAGAGACAATTCTCCGAAGAAAAAATTCAGATGGCCAACACATGAAAAGATGCTCCACATCACTAATCATCAGAGAAATGCAAATTAAAACCACAATTATATATCTCCAGTAAGGATGGCCAGCATTGAAAAGAGTAAAAACAACAAATGCTAGCAAGGATGTGGAGAAAGGGGAACCCTCCTACACTGCTGGTGGGAATGTAAGCTAGTTCAACCATTGTGGAAGGCAATATGGAGGTTCTTCAAAAAACTAAAAATAGAAATACCATTTAGCCCAGGAATTCCACTCTTAGGAATTTACCCTAAGAATGCAGGAGCTCAGTTGCAAAAAGACATATGCACCCCTATGTTTAACGCAGCACTATTTACAATAGCCAAGATATGAAAGTTACCTAAGTGCCCATTGGTAGATGAATGGATAAAGAAGAGGTGGTACATATACACCTGGAATACTATTCAGCCATAAGAACGAAACAAATCCTACCATTTACAACAACATGAATGGATCTAAAGGGTATTTTGTTCAGTGAAATAAGCCAGGCAGAGAAAGACATGTATCAAATGATATCCCTCATTTTTGGAGTATAACAACGAAGCAAAACTGAAGGAACAAAATAGCAGCAGACTCAGAGACTCCAAGAAGGGACTAGAGGTTACCAAAGGGGAGGGGCGGGGGAGAACAGGTGGGGGAGGATGGTGGGGAGGGAGGGAGAACGGGATTGAAGGGTATTATGTTTAGTACACATGGTGTGAGGGGTCACAGGGAAGACAGTGTAGCACAGAGAATGCAAATAGTGAATCTGTGGCATCTTACTATACTGATGGGCAGTGACTGCAATGCGGTATGGATGGGGTCTTGATAATATTGGTAAATGTAGTAACCACATTGTTTTTTCATGTGAAACCTTCATAAGAGTGTATATCAATAATACCTTAATAAATAAATAATTATATATATAAATAAATAAGGACACAGATGGGTTGGAAGTAGAAGGTTGGAAAAAAATCTGCCAAATAGCAATCCACAAAAGTTGGTGTTTTTCATACCAAATAATAACAAAAGACTTTACATGAAAAGCAAGTATATATATATTGCCAGTTTTCCAGAGTGCTTTTATCAATTTACACTCTTACTAGCAGAGTATGAGAATTCCAGTTGCTCTACATCCTAACCAATACTTGGTATTGTCAGGGTATTTTTAGCAGCTGTTCTAATAAGTGTGTATACGTTAATTTGCATTTCTCTAATGATTAATAAAGCTTAGAACCCTTTAATTTGCTTATTGACCATTTAGATATTCTCTTTCCTGATGTGCCTGATCAAGCTGTGTGTGTGTGTGTAGCTGTGTGTGTGTGTGTAGCTGTGTGTGTGTGTAGCTGTGTGTGTGGTGTAGCTGTGTGTGTGTGTGTAGCTGTGTGTGTGGTGTAGCTGTGTGTGTGGTGTAGCTGTGTGTGTGTGTGTAGCTGTGTGTGTGGTGTAGCTGTGTGTGTGTGTGTAGCTGTGTGTGTGGTGTAGCTGTGTGTGTGGTGTAGCTGTGTGTGTGTGTGTAGCTGTGTGTGTGGTGTAGCTGTGTGTGTGTGTGTAGCTGTGTGTGTGTGTGTAGCTGTGTGTGTGTGTAGCTGTGTGTGTGGTGTAGCTGTGTGTGTGTGTGTAGCTGTGTGTGTGGTGTAGCTGTGTGTGTGTGTGTAGCTGTGTGTGTGGTGTAGCTGTGTGTGTGGTGTAGCTGTGTGTGTGTGTGTAGCTGTGTGTGTGGTGTAGCTGTGTGTGTGTGTGTAGCTGTGTGTGTGTGTGTAGCGGTGTGTGTGTGTGTAGCTGTGTGTGTGGTGTAGCTGTGTGTGTGTGTGTGTGTGTGTGTAGCTGTGTGTGTGGTGTTAGACTTTTCTTATTGATGTGTAGGAGTTCATTATATACCCAAAGTCCTCCTTTAAGGATGTGTTTTGCAAATATATTCTCTCACCCTGAGGCTTGTCTTTTCATTTTTAGTATCTTTTAATTAATAAAAGTTCTTAACTATTATGAAGTCCAGTTCATCAGTATATTTCCTTTATGGTTAGCGACTTTTCTATCCTGTTAAGAAATACTGTTTTTACTCACATGTCATGAAGATCTTCTTCCATGTTATTATCTAGAAGTTTTATTGTTTTGTCTTTCATGTTTACATCTACAATCCATCTGGAGTTGATTTTTGTGCATGGCATGAACTAGAGTCAAGGCTCATTTCTTTCTATCAGCTGACAAAAGGTTCCAGCACCATTTGTTAAGATCATATTTTCCCTGCTATATTGCAATGACACCTTAGTTATAAATCAGATGTCCACATATGTGTGAGTCTATGTCTATGTGCTCCATCCTATTCTGTGGGTCTTTTTGTCTGTCTCAAATCTAATGCATCCAAAATTGAATTCCTGATTGTTTCCCTTAAAACCTGCTCCTCCTACTGTCTGCCCTGTCTCAGCTGCTTTTCCAGTTGCTCAGGTCAAAATCCTTGGTATCATCTAGACTCCTTACTTTCTCTCACACTCCACTTGCAATTCATCAGCAAATCCTGTTGCCTTTACCTTCAGAATAGATCTATAATCACTACTACCATCTTCTCTCATCTAGATTACTGCTATGACCTCCTAATTGCTCCCCTGGTTAGTGGTGATTGACTGGGTGTGAGGTGTGGCAAAGAGGAGGAGTCAGGGTGCCACCCACACCTCTGGGTTGGGATGGTAGAAACTTCTTTTTGAAATGGGACAGGGAAGAAATTGGTTTAGGGGCAGAAGGGAGAAAGGACCCTCTTCAGTCTCTTCTATACCTAGCAGCCAGGGTGATACCATTAAATTAGCTCATGTAAGTCAGATCATGTCCTGCTCTATTCAAAATCCTCCAATGGTGCCCCATCTTGCTCAGAGTAAGAGCCAAAGTCTTTATAATGACCTACAAAGCTCTATGTAATTTGGCTTTCATTAGCTCTATCTATATTATTCTCTCCTTCACCCACTTTGATGTAGCCACAGTGGCCTCTTTGCTATTTCTTGGAAAAAGACATACCCCACCTCAAGATCTTTGTGCTTATCATTTTCCCAGATACCCAGATGGCTAGCTCCCTCATTTTCATCAAGTCTTTGCTCAAATGTCATCTTTTCAGGGAGACCTTATCTGATTACCTTATTTAAATTGTAACCCAATATCCATTCAAGTACTCCCTGCTTTCCCTGCTTTATTTTTTCCCTTTGATTATCTTCTAATTCTGAACTCGACAAAGCAATGTTGAGAAAGACCAAGCCAGCACTCTATAATGAGAACCATATAGCAAAACCTTCTGAGAAATGCATGATAACATCAATAAATGACTTTTTTTTAAGTTTTGTGTATTTTGTTCAAAGGTACATCTCCAGCACCTATAAGAGAACATGATATATAGATGTTCAACATTCTATTGAGTAAACTCAATGAATGAATGAACCAAACGTCTCAAAGATCTCCAACATTTAATGGCTTAGTGAAGAAGGATGAACCTTCAAAGGAGACTTAGAAGAAATAGCCGAAGAGATGGAAAAAGTACTAAGAGAGTCTTATACCCCAGACACAAAGAGAATCTCCTGAGTTACACAGTGTCTGTTATTCACACCAAGCCCCCTTTCAACCATATGTGAGTTTACGCTAATGAGGTGACTCCTAGTAGGGCTCCTGGAGATCTTCCAGACTGTTGAACTAGCTAGCCATATGGTTAAAGAGCTGAAACTTTTAGTCCACCCCCTGATCTCTGGGGAGAGGAGAAGTGTTGGAGATTGAATTCAATCACCAGTAGCCAATGATTTAATTAATCATCCCTACAAGATAAAACCTCAATAAAAAACTTTGAGAAGGTTTGGGGAATATTCCAGGCTGGTGAATGTGCACTTCACTGGAGACACACTCAGAGATGGCGTGGGAGCTCTGCACCGACCCCTCCACCCTGCAACCCCCACCACTCCCTTCCTTGCATTTGGCTGCCCCTGGGTTATATCCTTTATAATAAAAATTCTAGGGTAAGTATATGCTTTCCTGAGTTCTGTGAATCATTGAACTGGGGTGGGTGCGGGGAGAGGGCCATGCGAACCCCTGAATTTACGGTCAGCCAGGCAGAAGTGAAGGTAGCATGGGTACCCCCATTTGCAGCTGGCATCTGCAGTGGGGGTATCTTGTGGGATTGAGCCCTTAAGCCACAGGGTTTGTTCTAATTCCAGAGTGTTGTAAGTTAATTAAATTATAAAACACCCAGTTGGCATCAGAGAATTGGAGAATTGGTTGTTGTTTGAAAAAAACAGTCACTCAGCCAGGAAGACAGATTCCAATTTGAACCCAAGCTTTTTCCAGGATGTAGTTAAAGAGTACCTAAGGTTGCCAGATCATACCACATGAAAAGAAAAGAAGGCAGAGAATCAATGTTTTCCAAGATTTAAAAGGAAAGTAGGTAATTCCACAAAGAGGCAAATATCCAGAAACATAGGAATTAAATGTGGATAAATTGGTGTTGAGGAAACCAAAGAAAAGGAAGTTTAAAGAAAAGTGATTAATACTGTTAACTGCTGCAAAGAGATCAAAAAAGTTGAGGCTTGAGAACTATCCACTGAATTTGGCACTTCTGAATGACAGTTCAATAGTATCTGGGGACAGAATATAATGAATTGAAACATGTGGGGTTTTGTTTTTTTTTTAGAACTTTAGCTGAGGTGGAAAGAGAGGGGGAAGCAATGGGTAAGTGGTACGGGAGAGAGGGTTTCTGCTATCCTTATTGTTTTGGTGAAAGAGACTTGAGCAGGTTTAAACAGAAAAGGGCCAGAAATGGGAAGTAATGGCAGGTGTCAAGCCCACAGCTCAGGAACCTTGTCGAAAAGCAGGCTGACAAGTTTTTACCTTTATTTTTAGAATTTCTATTGTTTGAATTTTCTTAGCATGTAAAGTTGACGCTTTCTCTGTTTTAAAAGAAAAAGAAGGAAGAATTTTATTTTTAAAAACAAACAATCCTTTTTCCACCTGTAGCCGCTGCCCTATTCTCCAAGGTCAGGTTTCTGAAGAGCAGCCTGTCACTGTTTGTATGCATTTGCTCACCTCCCAGTCCCTCCTCTAGCTCCTCCAGTCTAGCCTCCAGCCTCACTTCACCTAAACAGCTCTTGTTGAGGTCTATAACATGCTCTGTGTGATTAAATAAAAGCATGTTTTCAGATCTTTTTCTTGAGTTCTTTAATTTTTCTCTTTGCCTACCAGACATCTTCACAGGTATCTACAACTCAATAGCCAGTCTAAAACAAGTCACCTTTCTCCCCTCTGTCCCAAAACACATTTCTCCTTTACCCACCTTGAAGAGTACCTTCTAACATCATCCTTCTAAGCCAGAAACCTGGATGACACCCTCACTCCTCTTCTCCCATGCTCCAGGTCTCACTCCTTACCCTTTACTCCCACCCCCACCCCCAACAAACAGCTCTCAAATGTACCCTTAAATCCAATGCAATTTCCACAGAGCCTCCATCACAGTCTTTCTAAAATACAGATCAGATGTCCCTCGTCTACTGATAGTTCTGCTGTGGCTCCCCACTGCCTGAAGAGTAAACCCCAAGTGCATTAGTGTGGTCGATAATGGTTCTCAGGCTCTTGAAAGTCCTGCGTGCTGCTCCAACCTCATTTCTCCCTATAACCTCCTCCCAACCAAGGCTCAAATCCCACAGAAACCAATGGTAGTTCCATGAACTTGCCCAGCGACTCCATGCTGTCCTTTGGCATGGACAATTACTCCCAGATACCCTACACCTGCAATGTCCACTCCTGCCTCATTTGCTGGGCCAACTCCTATTTGCCTTCTGACTGATTTTCCCTGTGTGATGAAATAAGAGCATGTTTTCAGGTCTTTCTCTTGAATTCCTGAATTTTTCTCCCTTTGACTGATTTTGGCTTCAAAGGTTATTTGCCCCAAGGTAGGAACATATTTCCCCCCTCTGCACCCTGAGTTATATCCCTGTAGCTCCAGAGGGGATTCCCAGCTCCAGACAAGTCTACTATGAATTCAGTGAAACCAAATAACGACAACAGAACATTGGGGGTAAAGAAGGGCTCATACCAAGCTTTATTCTTATGGCAGTCACCCAGCTGTCTACAAGCAGCAAGCCCATTCTCATCTCTGCCTTGGCTCCAGCCTCTGCTCGTGACTCCCCAGTTCTCGCCCCCTCCTGCTCTCTTGTTGGCACAGTGCCCTGCTGCTTCCCTCTGCTCTAGGCTCCACTCTCTTGCTTCCCCAAGCTCTCGGCTTCTGCTTCCAGCTCCACTCTAGCACTGGGCAGAGCTCCTCTTAAAGCAATACCAGCTGGAAATAGCTTACTGCCAATGGGTATGCAAGTAGGTGCCTGGGCAACAGGTTAAGAATTGCCTCATCACATGTATACAATGGGTGAGAGTAGAATCAAGTGAAAAATCCTGGCCATGGAATTTGCATTTTCCCTACAGCCTCACAAGAATTAATTCACAGAGGGCCGACAAGGCCGGCCTCCCCACCCCGTCCCTACCAATGCCATAGGAGCACTTGGCCAGCTGATAGGATCTTATCCGCTGTGCAGCACCAGCCTGCTCCAGGCAGAAGATAAGCAAACAGTGGTAAAAGGAGTCAGGAAATGTGACCAATCGCCTCTGCTCATGGCACTGCAAACCCAGAGTTGGTCCCTGAGCCCAGCTCCCAGCCACTGCAGGACATGCTGTGGGAGCCTCCCGAGGTGCAGGTGGCAGGCCAGTGCTGAGTGGGAAGTGGTGGGGCAGATGTTCAGGGAGGTGGCAAGACAAAGGTCAGGCCATGCAGGGTTTAGAGGCTATGGTAAAACTTTTGGGTTGTATACTTTTATTTTTTGCATCAGACTCTATTGAAGTATAATCTACATACAACATAATCTATTTTGTGTATAGTTTGGTACAATATAATCTATTTTGTGTATAGTTTGGCAGGTTTTGGTAGATGCATGTCTTGTAAACACCACCAAAATCCAGCTGTGGGACATTTCTGTCACCCCCAAATTTCCCTCTTCCCTTCTACGGTCAGTCCTCCCTCCCTCTGGCCCTCCACCAGGCAACCATTGATCTGCTTTCTGCTTCTATGGATTTGGTGTCCCTTGTTTGGAATTTTGCATAAGTGGAATCATATGGAATGAAGATGTTTGTGTCTGACTTCTTCCACCAGATGTGATGTTTTGGGAATTCAGGTAGTTTTGCCTCTCTCTCTTGATGAGTGGTTTGGTGTACTTTAGCATGCATATACCATCAGTTAACCTGTACATGTACCTGCTAATAGACCCTTTGGTTCTTTCCAGTTTGGGGCTATTATGGATAAAGTTGCTATGACATTCAAAAAAAAAAAAAAGAATTAACTTCCACTTCACCTGCTCAGGGATTTAGTACCTCATACAGAGACAGTTTCATTATTAATGTATTGTAGCTTTCCTTTGTAAGACTCTTAAGGCATTTGAATTAGTGTCTAATCCTAAAAGGTTTTGTACAATAGTACAAGTATGGCTTACAATAATCCCACAACTACAGAACTGGATTTGTTTTTTTAGTCACATGTTGTCTTAAAATTAGTACTGAGCATTCATAAGTATTTATAAATGGGGCTTTTTATTACTCATGGCATAGTTACCAGAATGTTCATCTAACACTTTTGTTGAACTATCAATCCAGGTGTCTTTACATAGCAAATATTATGAGGTTCTTTAACTCTGAATTCAACAAAAGCATTGTCGAAAAAGACTGATAAAGCACTCTATAATAAGAACAATATAGCATAGTCTTCTTAGAAATGCATTATAGCACCCCTGAAACCCTACATTTGATGATGGCACTGGAACATACAATTTTCTCCACGTGTTTCATCTGTAAAATAGGGCTAATAATAGTTATTTCACATAATTATCCTAATGATTAAGTGAAGAGAACTCTGAACTGGAGACAAAAGGTTGGGAGCATCAGCATAGAGATGGTGTTTAAATCCATAGGAATTGATGAGATAATTGATAAAGAGAGATGGCTGAGAGAGGGAAAAAATGCCTGGCCCTCTTTCCAAATGTTTACATTCGCTTGTTCATTCAACAATTATTTTCTGAGTACCCACACTGTGCTAGGCACTAGGGATACAAGGGTGAGCCAAAGAGACATGGAGAAAGCTCAGAGGCTCCTGAGGTGGGTATACAGCATATAAATATATATTTAATTACAAACTATAACGAGTGCTTGTTGTTCCGGTGGGAAGGGTGTTCCTGGCCTGGTACAAATCCCCTAAGAAACAGGTGAAACTGAAATAAGTTAAAGGAAAGAGTAGGTTGGGAGAAACCATTTTTTATTGCTCACAGCTTGCTGGAATTTGGTAGCGAGGCCCAGCCCTATCCGTCACCTCCAGCCTCCACTCACACTTTGCCCCCTCAGTGTGCTCTCTACTGCCCGCCCACCCCTTCCAGGAGAAATTCCATTAGTGAGTCTTTGGTGACTGGTGGACACCAAACCAATTATGTGCCAGGAATGGAGGGGAGGAGAGAATGGCCATTATCTCTCCACCCCTTACCTGGGAGGCTGTGGGCGGCTGCAGTGGTAAATACCTGTTGATATGTAAATGGCGGAGGCCAGGCAGGAGATTCTGGAAATTCTGCCATTTACCCACATGCTTTAAGGGAAAAGTTCTAACTACTATGGGAGAACTTAATGAGGACCTAATTCAGATTAAATAAAATATGTAAAACACATAGCATAGTATCTGATACATAATAAACACTTTCATCAAGGAAGGCCTCACTAAAAATGTGACAATTATGTTAATACCAAAGGAGTTGGCCAGGTAAAGAGTGGGAGGAAAGAGCATTGCCAGCAAATGAACAACATAAAGAAGGCCTGATGCAGGAAAGAGTCTGGAATGTTCCAGGAGCTGAAAGGGGATCTGTGTGGCTAGAACATGTGACAGGAAATGGCACCCTCTACCTGTTCACCCAAGGTAGAACTCTCCCTCCCCTATGTGACTAACGTGACTTTAAGAACCACACAATACCTCTAGATACTACCAACATAGTAATGATACAAATGAATTGCATCTCCATGAAAATAAGCCTGCAGAGTCAGCAGGCCCTCTTTCCAACCACCCAGTTCCAGAGTCACCATTCTCCCACCCCATTCTCCTTGTCCATCCAGAACCTCACACTGCTCTTGGGATAACAATTTAAGAATACACCATCCCTGTGGAAGAGTCCTGTGACAACAAACCTGAGAAAAATTCAGCAAAAACTATTAAATGTGGCAACATCTTATTGTCATACATAGAAATGCAAAGTTCAGAATTTCAGAATTTAACTTAAAATTCAGAAATGAAATGGTTATCAGTGGGATCCATATTAACACCATTATTTGAACTGAAAAATGATGCTTTTTCTAATAGAAAGTCTGATTTGGCTGACTGATTTTCCAGTGACTATTGATTCTGCCAATTAGTTCATATGGCAAACATTTTCCAAAACTTGAATGATCTAAATCTTCAGCCCCAAGATTCTGATGAAAATTCATTTAAAGTACATGTTCATTATACAGTACACAAAAAATTACAGACCTTACCACTATTTAACTTTATGTGGAAAAAACTTTAAAATTTATGAGAATACATAGTTTTTCAAAATTATTTTAAGGTCATGCTAGCAAAAAACAAAAATATGAAGACAACTGGCTTACAAGGCAAACTCAAGTATCTAACTGGATGGGGCTGTTGTGAAACAAGGAGAGGTCAAGGATGATCCTAGATTTCTAACCAGGAACTATGAGCTTGAGATCCACCCAAATATCATGTATGCTCATGGTTCATTAAGGTATCTCTTAAATTTTTTTCAGTTACACTTTATCATATTTGGGGGAGATGGTATATTATAGTAATATTAGAAAAGCTGGAGATTTGTGAAGGTCTTCAAACCTAACCCTCAAGAATATCTAAGGTCTGCTTATATGCTCATGTTCATCCTGACTTCTGTTTTATAAAAAGTCCCAAATTAACAATTTTACAAAATGTAACGTGAAAGCTTCCCAGTGGGAAAAAAAGTTTACCAGGAAATTAGGCACCCAATCCAAGGTCACAAATGTAAGGACCTGCTTGTGGCTAAGATGCAGTAACAGGGACTAAATATACTCACTTTAAAGAACACTCTCCTCCATCACCCCCCAAAAATGTAACACAAACACAAAATATATGAAAAAACAACTTTGAAGACACTAGACATCAGGCAATGAAGAACCGTGGTCCCTTAGAGACCTGGAACAAATGAAGAGAGACCCCCACAATTAACTTAAGAGGGCCTCTAGCCTGAAGCACAGGGAAGAGGATCCCAGGTGGACCTGGTGGACTCCCTGAGTTGAGGAAGTACAGCCAAGAGTATAGGGATTCCAAAGTGGCTAGTGTTTGCAGGACAGAGTGCTGAAAAGAAAAGACCTATGCAGAGAAAAAATGCTGGAGATCTACCGAGGGTATTCGGAGTATTGATGGGTGCCTGTGGGTAAGGAAACAGATGCTAAAGAAAGAACTATTGAGAGAATTAGAAAGAGCTACGCAACACTCACATAGGGCTGTGAATAGGGCCTGTTCCCGACAGATAGACTAGAAAATTTCATGATTCACAGGGCGTTGAATAGAGTATACAAAAAGGTCTTTCTTTGGTAGTTGGAAATAATTATAATTAGGTCCTCAACCAGGAGTAGTTTTGCTCCCCTCCCCAGGAGACATTCTGATTGTCAGGATTAGTAGTGAGGTGCTGCTAGCAACCAGTGGTGAGGCCAGGGATGCTAGTAGACATCCTGCAATGTGCAGGACAGCCCCTTGGCAGCAAAGTCCTATCCAGTCCAGAATATCAATAATGGTGAAGTTGAGAAACCTTGTCCTAAACTCGGTGCTGCTCTGCTCCTTCCTAACAAATCTTAAAAGCAAGACTCAAAAGAATCACACTGTTTCTATATAAAATAACTGCATTCCAAAGCAAAGCTCAAGAAGATTTATAGGAATACAAAACTGTCATCCAACAGGGTAAAATCCACAATGTCTGGCATTCAAATCTTCCTCCTCTAATCAAAGATAACCAGGTGTGCATTGGCAAGAAAACATAAACCATACTGAGGAAAAAATCGACTATTCAAAGCCAACCCAGAATTGACACAGATGTCAGAAATGGCATACAGTGGCATTAAAACAGTATATCTGTATTCTATAAGTTCAAAAGGTTAAGTAGAGACAAGGCAAATATACAAGACACAAGCTTCTAGAGATAAAAGTTATAATGTCTTAGAGGAAAAATACACTGGATGGGATTAATAGAGATTAAACATTTCAGAAGAGATTAATAAGCTTGAAGGCACAGCAATACAAAGTACCCAAAATGAAACGGAGAAAAGAGAATTATTTTTAATGAAATTAAAAAGTTTATAAAAGAGCATCAGTGAGCTGTGAGGTGATGATAAGTCGCCTAATATACAGTGTTTGGAGTCCCTAAAAGAAAGAGAAGATATGGTAGAACTGAAAATACAGTTGAAGAAATAATAGCCAAAAAATTTCCAAACTTAGTGAAAACTACAAATCCAGAGATCTAAGAATCCCAATGAACTCCAAACACAAAAATATATTAAAAATTGCATTAATGCACATCATAATCAGGCTGCTAAGCAAACAAGAAACAGTGATAAAAAGGAAATCTTAAAATCATCCAGAGAAAAAAGACATCTCATATATAGATAAAGACAAGGGCTGACATCAACTTTCTCATCAGAAACAATGCAAGTGAGAATGAGAATGAGCAATACCTTTAAAACAGTGAAAGAAAAACTGTAAACAGAGAATCCTATACTCAGCAAAAATGTTTCAAAAGTGATAGCAAAATAAAGACATATTCAAATACATGAAAGCTGAAAGAATTCACTACTGCCCTACACACTCCAAGAACCCACATATACACATAGACCCACACTATAAGAAATATAAAGGGAGTCCTCAGACTGAAGAAAATGATGCCAAATGGAAATCTGGGTCTCCATAAAGGAATAAAGAGCACCAGAAATATTAACTACAAGGGTAAAGATGATTTTTTTCCTTCTTATTAAAATTATTTAAAAGCTAAATGACTACCTAAATAAAAAATGTACTGAGGCTTTTTACATTTGCAAAAGTAAAATGCATGATTAAAAACACATAAAAGACCTGATGAAGGGGGTAGTTTAATGACCATAATATTGCACATGTAACTGTAGATTAATGATACCAAAATAAATTGTTTAAAAAAAAACACTTAAAGGCCCAGAGGGAAGAAATGAAAGTACCCCATTGCAAGGTTTTTTTAGCATACATACAGTGGTATAATGTCACTTGAAAGTATACAATGATGAGTTAGACTCTAAAGTATAAGCTCTAAGTACAAACTCTAAAAAAGAAATAGATAAATAGAACAGTCTTGCATCTATTAAAGAAACAGAATGTGTGGTTAAAAACCTTCCCACAAAATAAACTCAACTTCCAGATGGTTTCAGTAGTGAATTCTATCAAATATTTAAGGGAAAAGAAGCCAATTCCACACAAACTTGAAAATTGAAGAGAAGGGAATACTTAACTCATTCTATGAGGCCAGCATTACCCTAATATCACAACCAGAAAAAGATACTACATGTGATTTTATCTCAGGAAAGCAAGGTCAGTTTCACATTCAAAAATTAATGAGTATTTATGGACAGGAAGAATTAATATTGTCAAAATGGCCATCCTGCCCAAAGCAATTGACAGATTCAATGCAATCCCTATCAAAATACTAAAAGCATTCTTCAATGAACTAGAATAAATAGTTCTACAATTCACATGGAACCACCAAAGACCCCAAATAGCCAAAGCAATCCTAAGAAGGAAGAACAAAGCTGGGGGGATTATGCTCCCTGACTTCAAGTTCTACTACAAAACCAGAGTAATCAAAATAATTTGATACTGGCATAAGAACAGAGCCATAGATCAATGGAACAGAATAGAGAGCTCAGGTATCTATCCACACATATATGGTTAACTAATGTACAATAAAGGAGCCATGAATACACAGTGGGGAAATGACAGCCTCTTCAACAACTGGTGTTGGAAAAACTGGACAGCTACATATAAGAGAATGAAACTGGATTATTGTCTAACTCCACACAAAAAAGTAAACTCAAGATGGATCAAAGACCTGAATGTAAGTCATGAAACCATAAAACTCTTAGAAGAAAATATAGGCAAAAATCTCTTGAATATAAGCATGAGCAATTTTTTCCTGGACACCTCTCCTTGGGGAAAGGAAACAAAATAAAAAATGAGCAAAGTGGGACTATATCAGACTAAAAACCTTCTGTACAGCAACAGACACCGTTGGCAGAACAAAGAGGCATCCTATAATATGAGAGAATATATTTGTAAATGACTCAACTGATAAGGGGTTAACATCCAAAATATATAAATAACTCACTTGCCTCAACACCCAAAAACAAATAACCCAATCAAAAAATGGGCAGAGGACCTGAACAGACATCTCTCCAAAAAAGAAATACAAATGGCCAACAGGCACATGAAAAGGTGCTCCACATCACTAATCATCAGGGAAATGCAAATAAAAACCTCAATGAGATATCACCTCACACCAGTTAGGATGGCCAACATCCAAAAGACAAGAAATAACAAGTGCTAATGAGGATGCAGAGTGATAGGAATCCTCCTATACTGTTGGTGGGACTGCAAATTGGTTCAGCTGCTGTGGAAAGCAATATGGAGGTTCCTCAAAAAACTAAAAATAGAAATACCGTTTGACCCAGTAATTCCACTCCTAGGAATTTACCCAAACAAAACAAAATCCCTGATTCAAAAAGACATATGCACCCCTATGTTTATTGCAGCACTGTTTACAATTTTCAAGTTATGAAAGCAACCTAAGTGTCCATCAGTACATGAATGGATTACTAAGAGGTGGTACATATACACAATGGAATAGTACTCAGCCATAAAAAGAAAAGAAATCCTGCCATTTGAAACAACATGGATGGATCTAGAGGGTATTACACTTACTGAAATAAGCCAGGAGGAAAAAGACAAATACTGAATGATTTCACTCATTTGTGGAGTATAAAAACAAAGCAAAACAGAAGGAACAAAAAAAGCAGTAGACTCATAGACACTGAGAAGTAACTAGTGGTTACCAAAGGGGAGGGGAGGGGGTAAGAGAGGGAAGGGGGTGGGGATAAAAGTGCACAATAATTTGTAGTCACAAAATAAATTGATCATGGGGACTGCTGAACCACTGTGATGTATGTTTGAAACCAATGTAAGATTGTATACTAACAATACTTTAATAAAAATAAATAAAAGTATTGTGTAACTATGTATGATGACAGATGTCAACAATACTTATTGTGATCATCATTTCAGAATACATACAAGTATTGAGTCATTATGTTAAACATGTTTTATGTCAATTATACCTCAATAAAATAAGCCAATGAAAAAGAATCATGCTTTTTCACCACTTTTTCCTTTTCCTTTATTATGAATGAGATAGAAGTGGGAGTCAGATTTCAAAACTACCCAGAAAGCCAAGCTTTGAGCAGAGGATTCACCACAGATGACAATTGCTTAGAGGTATGGCCTCCAGGCATATGAAAGAATCAGAAGTTCTGCTTTAGGCAACATGAGACAGAGGCAGCTAGAAGCCAGACCCAAATGTTTCTGACATCTTTAGCCACCATGAATTGGGCAGCAGTCATCCACAGGCTGGATGGGGGGAAGGCGCAAAGTTTCAATTTTCAAATATCATCTATGCATATAATGCCTGTTACTTACTGTTAATCAGATGCTTTTTTTCTGGGGAGTCTGTACCTTATTTCAAATATTCGTAGGAGTGCTGGAAAGGAGTTGGGAGTGGAAACATGCCAAAAAGACAATATCACATGAAATTAATTGCCTGCAGCACTCATGAATTCTTAGATGTATTTTGTACACAATAACTAATATTTATTAGGCATTTGCTTTGTTTAAATGGCTTTACATATATTATCTCACTTAGTCCTTACTGCAACTGAAGGAAATAGGCACTGTTTTTATCTCAATATCACAAATGAGGAAACTGAGGCACAGAGAATTTAAATAACTTGCCAAAGGCCACACTTACTGTGTCAGAGACAGGACTTGGATTCAGATGCTTGCCTCTAGAGTACACAACTATACTTTTATACTTTCAACCACAACATATATTGCCTAAACTGCATTTCAGTGTCCATACATGTACATATGTTTTTTATATTTAGAAATAAAATATTTATAAAAATTTTGTTTATCAACAATTTAGTCCTGATTTTATCTGAATTATATTTATACATACTTTCCCTTTGAGCATGAGTGTCAGTTACATCTCTGAACTTCATTTCAGCAAATATAAAGACACCTGGCACTGGCCTCTTTTTACCTTTCTTTCACCAATTTAGTCTTGAAACTCTGCTACTTTTCCTCTACAAATGATGTGTTTAGTTCTTATATAATCTCTGGTGGAAGAACTGATTCACACAAAGAGATCATTAGGAATACATGTTTAGGGGACAAACAAAAGAATCAGTATAATTCACAAATATTAAATAATTTTTCAAGGAAAACCACATGATTATCTCAATAGATATATTAGAGGCATTTGATTAAATCCAACATCCATTCCTAATAAAAACTCTTAGCAAAGTAGGAATAGGAGCGACTTCTCCATCTATTAAAGAGCATCTACTAAAACCCTACAGCTAACATCATACTTAATGGTAAAAGACTAAAAGACTGACTACTTTCCCCTAAGAACAGCAGCAAGACAAAGATATTTGCTTTCATCACTGATATTTAACATCGTACTAGAGATTCTAGCCACTGCAACAAGGCAAAAAGAGGAAAAAAAACTATCCAGTTAGTAAAGGAAGAAATAAAATTATTCACAGATAACATGATCATCTTGTTGCAGGAACTGTGGGAACTATGAACAAGGAGTTGGGACACTGAGACATTGGTGATAAGCAGAGTTTATTAGTGCTGGCACAGGCTCAGCAGATTCATATCCAAAGGCTGAGCCCCCAGCACAGCAGGGCCCATGCCTTTTATACATTCACTACAAGGCTAGGGGGGCATCAACACCTAGGAACTGTTGCAGTGGGAGCTATTAGGTCACTAGAGGTGTATCCAGGATGCTAGTTACATTGTAATCTCTCTGTAAAGTTTACCTGTATACCCTACAATACATTAATGGGTCTCCATGACTATGATTAACAAGCTGTTCCATACGACTGAGTCCAGTTTGGGGGAAATACATTGTTACATTGTTTCGCTGTCAAGCACCCAAGCACCTTGTGATTCCTCTACATTCTAGAAGCCTCAACTGAAACTTTGTCTCCTTGGCTTCCTACCACAGTCAATGTAGAAAGTTTAAAGAATCTATAAAAAGTTACTAGAACTCATCAGTGAGTTTAGCAAGTTTGTAGATATAAGATCAACACATAAACTAATTGCATTTCTATACACTAACAACGAACAATCAGGAACTGAAATAAAAAATATTTGCATAGCATTAATACATATAAATAACACTTAAAAGATAAATACTATGGCAAAAGATGTACAAGACCTGTATTACAAAACATTGCTGGGAGAAATTACACATTTAAATAAATGGAAAAATAAATTCTTGAGAAGACTTGTTGATGAAATATAACTTGTTTGTAAGAAGACTCCATTTGCTAAGATGGTATAACTGGGGTAAAATCCTCTGGCAAAATACCTTTGAAACTGAAATCAGTCAAAGGGAGAAATAAAATTTTAAAAACCTGGTTACAGTTTAATAACCCTGTTATTACAAGCAGTTGTCCAGTCTCTCTCTAGACCAGGCTTCAGTAGAAAAGAGCTCAACTCAACCTCTCTGGTCCAGATAAACCCTCACTGCCCTTGTAATTACCTATTGATATATAGATGGACCACTTCTCTCCACCCCTTGAAATACCTATTGATATGGAGATGGGACACTTCTCTTCGCCCTTTGGAAACACTTATTGATATACAGATGCACTAAAGCCAGGAGAGAGATTCTGGAAATATTACAATTTTACCCACAGATATCAATTTAAAATCCCAGCAAGTTTTTTGGAGACACTGACCAGCTGATTCCAAAATTCACATGGAAATGAAAAATGTCTACAATAGTCAAAACAACCTTGAAAAAAAATAAAGTTGAAAATAATTTCAAGACTAGTTATAAAACTACAGGGATCAAGACAGTATGGTATTAGCATCAAGAAGATAACTACATCAATAGCACAGAATAGAGAGTCCAGACATAGACCCAGACATACATGGATAACCAATTTTTTTTTATCCAGGTGCAAAGCCTAGTGAATTGAGAAAGAAGACTATTTCAACAAATGGTGCTGGGATAATCAGAAATTAGCTTTGAGGCAGGGTAGGGTAGAGACATGAAACAAGCATCATGATTAACTTTTCCTGCCTATGATTAAAAATGGTGATATATGTGTTAGAAAAAGCATAAAACCTAAATGTAATTTATTCCCACCAGGAGTTTTAAACATTTTAACTGTAAGGTATTAACAAAGGGCCACGTGGTGGAAAATATGCCAGGAAGCTGCTCAGGCTGGGAGTGGGGGTGGGGTGGGGATTGGTAAGGGCCTGGCTATACCCGTTTGAGTTTTTTAAACCTACCAATGAAATTATTAAGACGAGTATAAGAGAAGGCCCAGTGTGGATATAATTGGCTTAGGCAACGTCTGGGAAAGACTGTAAACCCTGTAGTACTCAGCCAATGAGGAACCAGGGGAGGGACTCATGTACTAGGGAATAAATTACTTGGCACCAAAGGCCTCAGGTGTGCCTGCCCACCAGACACCTGATCTTGCAAGACTGTCATTAAAGCCTCCCTCTGCTGTTCTCTTTGTCTCCATGTCCACTTACTGAGTTTGGACCAATGAGTGTGCTTCTCACAATTTGGGGGCTCCTCTGGGATCCTCTTGCCTGTGTGAGGTGGGGGCCCAAGCGGAGTGGGAAGACACGTCCCATCTGGCTTTGGGCAGCCCGCTATGTCTGGGCATTTCATGTTAACACGGAAGCCGAAAGAAGACCCGAGACTGTTATGAGGAGACAGCGTGACTGACGCAGGGGAGAAAACGCAGGCACCGTGGCAACCAGGCAACCTCGTGCACGAGCCAAGGTAGGAAAACTGGGCTGTAAGTACTGCCTTGGTGGTTGGGCATCTTTCAGAGGTTGAGTGTGTGTGTGTGACTGAGACGTATCCTAGATACAAAGCTAGTGTTGATCCCAATCCGCGGTTCCGTTCTCCCGCGAGGGAAACAGCTGGAGATGGACGAAACAAATCTTGGGGCATGTGCAAGAAATCTCCATTACGGGGGGTTGAGTACACAGACAACTCAGACACACGGACCTCTTGAAAGATGGGGAATAAAATTTCTAGGCCTAGGGAAGCAGGGAAAGGGAACCAGATGAGCTTCCTTGAAATTCCCCCAGACAGCCTGCTGCGGTGAAGGTTAAGTACTAGGGGGATGCCTCCTGTACCGGGGTAAGGACTGAGAGAGTTTCCCTCTTCCTTCTGGGGAGTCCACCAGAAACCCCAAGATGTGTCCATTGAGAAAGGTCCCACTAGGACAAGGGGAAATTGGGCTTGTTAATGCTCCCCTCACTGGTACTGAGGTGAGAAATTTTAAGAAGGAAATGAAACCATTGCTAGAAGATCCCCTTGGCCTAGCAGACCAACTAGAACAATTCCTGGGACCTAATATACATACTTGGATCGAGCTGATGTCCATGGTGAATATCCTGTTCCCTGGTGAGGAGAGGGGGACGATCAGGAGAGCTGCTGTGTCCATTTGGGAATGAGAACACCCACCGGGCCAGGGTGTCCAGCCAGCGGAACAAAAGCTCCCAAGTGTAGATCCTAGATGGGATAATAATCTAGGGGACAGAACTAAAATACAGGATCTTCGACAGCTAACTATAAAGGGAATTAGGGAATTGGCCCCAAGATCTGAGAAGGTTACTAAGGCATTTGAAGTCCAAGAGGAAAAGGAAGAGACTCCAACTGCATTTTCACAGAGACTCAGGGACCAGATGAGGAAGTATTCAGGACTTGACCCAGAAGATCAGGTAAGACAGGGTCTTTTAAAGGTCGATTTTGTAACCAAAAGTTGGCCAGATATTGCTAATAAATTACAGAAGTTGAACAAATGTTGGCGAGGATGTGGACAAAAGGGAACCCTCCTACACTGCTGGTGGGAATACAAATTAGTTCAACCATTGTGGAAAGCAGTATGGAGGTTCCTCAAAAAACTCAAAATAGAAATACCATTTGACTCAGGAATCCCACTCCTAGGAATTTACCCTAGGAATGCAGCAGCCCAGTTTGAAAAAGATATATGTACCCCTATGTTTATTGCAGCACTATTTACAATAGCCAAGAAATGGAAGCAACCTAAGTGTCCATCAGTAGATGAATGGATAAAGAAGAGGTGGTACATATACACAATGGAGTATTATTCAGCCATAAGGAAAACAAATCCTTCCATTTGCAACAACATGGATGGAGCTAGAGGCTATTATGCTCAGTGAAATAAGCCAAGCCAAAAAAGACAAGTATCAAATGATTTCACTCATATGTGGAGTATAAGAACTAAGAAAAAAACTGAAGGAACAAAACAGCAACAGACTCACAGAACCCAAGAACGGACTAATAGTTACCAAAGGGAAAAGGACTGGGGAAGATGGGTGTGAAGGGAGGGATAAGAGGGAAAAGGGGGCATTACGATTAGCAGATGTAATATCGGGGGGCACGGGGAGGGCTGTACATCTCAGAGAAGACAAGTAGTGACTCTATAGCATCTCAGTACGCTGATGGACAGTAACTGTAATGGGGTTGCTGGGGTGGACCTGATTAAGGGGGTAGTTTAATCACCATAATATTGCACATGTAATTGTAGATCAATGATACCAAAATAAATTATTTTTTAAAAACTACCTAAGAACAAAAAAAAATTACGGAAGTTAAATGGATGGAATGAGAAACCTATACAGGAAATACTGAAAGAAGCTCAAAAAGTGTTTGTTAAAAGAGAGGGAGAGTCTCGAAGCTTGTATTTCAAATTATTAGAGGGAGAGCCAGATCCTCTTCAATGGACCCCAGGGGAACTGCAAATTCTAGAGGAATTGAAAGCAATCCTTAGTCACTGCCGCCATCCTGGAAGTCCCATTTTTAGAGAAGCCATTTCACTAGTTACTGTTGAACAAAGTTCCGCTGTAGGGGTTTTGACCCAAGCCTGGGGAGGAAAGAAACAACCGGTGGCCTTTATGTCTCAACTATTGGACCCTGTCTCTCGAGGATGGTCTGAGTGCATCCAGACCATCACAGCCACAGCCTTACTGGTAGAGGAGAGCAGGAAACTAACTTTAGGAGAAACCCTCTGGTCAGTACTCCTCACCAGGTTCAGGCCATACTTAATCAGTGGGCTGGGTGCTGGCTAACAGATTCTCAAATTTTAAAATATAAAGCAATTTTACTTGAAAAAGATGATCTGGTCCTAACCGCAGACACCTGTCTCAATCCGGCCAGCTTCCTATGTGCAGGGAGGCTGAAGGCCAATCAGAATTGAGCCATAGTTGCATAGACCTCATAGAATATCAGACCAAAGTCAGGTCTGATTTAAGGGAAACACCTCTAGGTGGGGGTATGAAACTGTTTATAGATGGGTCATTCCAGATGATAGAGGGCAAATGACACAATGGCTATGCCATCATGAATGGAGACAAATTATCTATCTGTGAAAAGGGGAGATTACCCAATAATTGGTCAGCCAAAACCTGTGAGTTGTTTGCCCTTAATCAACCGGGCCTTAAAACTACTTTTAGAAAAGGAAGGCACGATTTACACAAACTTCAAATATGCCTTCAGAGTAGTCCATACCTTTGGAAAAATCTGGACAGAAAGAGGCCTCATAACAGTAAAGGAAAGGAATTAATTCATGGGGAATTAATCAAGGAGGTTCTGGAAAATCTTTTACTCCCAGCTGAAATATCTATAAGGCATGTGAATGATCACAAGAAAGGAAATTCTTATGAAGCAACAGGTAATAGAATTGCTGATGCAGCCATTAAAGAGGCTGCATCTGAAGATGAAATTAGACTTTTAAATCTCACTCCTAATATCCCTAAAATTTCCTTTATCCCAAAGTTTTCTAAAAAAGGGGGGAAATTAAGAAGCTACAGGAGGTGGGGGCATCTCAAGATGAGAAAGGGTGGTGGACTTTTACCATTTACCAGATGGGAGAGAAATGATCAGCTGGTCTATTAAGAGAGAGCTGATGAACATGTTACATAGAGGGAGCCATTGGGGTCCCCAGGCAATGTGCAATGCTTTGCTAAAGGTTTATGAGTGTATGAGTGTGCTAGTATTTACACCATGGCTAAACAGGTGTGTAGGAGTTGCATAACATGCCAAAGAATTAAGAAGTGTATGAAAAAGCCAGTACCTGGAGGGAGACTCCCAGGAATAAGACCATTCCAAAGTATCCAGATTGACTTTCCTGAGATGCCAAAAGTGGGAAAGCTTAAATATTTATTAGTGATTGTTGACCATCCTGCTGAATGGGTAGAGGCCCACCCATTAACAACTGCAACGGCAGGATCAGTGGTAAAGGTACTTTTAGAGCAAGTAATTCCTAGGTTTGGGTTAATAGAAAATGTTGATTCAGATAACGGGAGTCATTTTACTTCAAAAGCACTACAGGGAATAATGATGGCACTCCAGGGACAGTGGGCTTTCCATACTCCTTGGCATCCACCATCCTCTGGAAAGGTAGAATGAATGAATCAGACTCTTAAGAAGCATTTAACCAAATTAATACTAGAAACCAAGTTGCCTTGTACTAAATGTCTTCCTATACCACTCCTAAGGATTAGAACTGCTCCCCAAAAGGATTTAGGACATTCTCCTTATGAATTATTATATAGGCTACCATATCTGGGAAGGGCAACAGACTTGCCCGCTATGGGAACAAAAAATCAGTTTCTAAGGGAATATGTGCTGGCCATGTCTTCTACCTTAGCTTCTCTCAGGCTGAAGGGACTCCTCGCCCAGACTCTGCCACTTGAGTTCTTTGCTCACTGCTTCCAGCCTGGGGACCTGGTGTTTGTAAAATCCTGGAAAGAAGATGGCCTCCAGCCCAGCCGGGGAGGCCCCTCCCAAGTGCTCCTGACCAGAGAGACTGCAGTGAGGACGGCTGAGAAGGGCTGGGCTCGTTACACCAGAGTAAGGACACTGACTGAGGGACCTGGGAACAAACAGAATTGGCAGGTGTCCCAGGGGCCTAACCAACCCTTAAGGCTAAAACTAAAAAGGACCTAAAAATGTTAACTTTTGTCCTTCTAACTATATTTCACGGAAAAGTTGCAGGGAACCCTAGAATGGGGAGGAGCTCCAGGTTATCCTGTCAAGCTGGTGATCAATATTACTAAAACATCAAGCCCCCAAACTATTAGGTTTGATGCTTGTCAGGTTCTCTCTTGTGGTGACCTAAATGACCAAAGACAGCTTTCTGTAGATAATAAGTATCTCTGTCCTGAATGGATGAATGTTAATGGAATAAAAAAGGCAAATGGGCCCCCACATCCAGGGTGGAGCAATGTTTGGTAGACTACCCAGTTTCAAGGATGGACGGCCCCTCATGCAGCAGGAAAACCTTTAAAAGGAAAGCTCCACTTAGCTAAAGGTATTCCTCCTGATAATTGCTAGGACAGGCAATGTAACCCCTTCTTATTAACGATACATAAACCTCAAGACTTAGACTTAAACCCTGTAATTGCTCCTCGTGTTTATGGGCTTGGTGCAGATGTCACTGGAGTAGATCCCATGGGAAGGTTTGGTCTCAATTTATTCAAAGACAAGACATCACCCATAGTGACCACCCCAATCCTGAGGTAGATAATGAGCCAGAGCTCCCCCATAATGACCCTAAACTAGTTACTGGAACAGAGGTAAAGGATCTGTAACAGACTCTTGAAATCGAGACAGGTTATGGAGACACCAATGCCTGGGTGAAATGGGTCAAATTTTCAGTACTAGCTTTGAACAAAAGCGATTGTTATGCACATGCTCCTGGAAGGCCACAGGTGCAGGTGGTCCTGTTCCCTCTCGGCTGGGACACAGACCCCACTGGGATGAACTGCACGTTGGCCCTATGCCAGAACAAGGATGCTGGGGGAAATGAGACTTGCAAAAGCTTGTCTGTACTCTTTCCTGCACTAAAGAAGTCAGACCCGAGGGCAATCCCCACTTTTTCCACAGGGAAAATGAATCACTGCTCATGCCTCTCTAGGCAAGGGGGAGGTTTCACAACTCCTGTGGGCAACTTACTGACTTGTGCCCATGTCCTAAATGTCTATAAAGAGGGCAACTTTTTGAAATTATGTGTCCCCTGAGCGGATGTTCGGTGGTACTGTGAAAAGAGAAACCTGAGCAACTCATTGCCATCCCACCGGACTGGCACTTATGCTTTAGTCCAATTGGCTATTCCATTTACCCTGACATTTCTCTCCACACCCAGTGAAAAAGAAATTTTTCATAGAAATCACAGATCATTACGAGGGTCCTTTGATTTGAATGTATACATGGACTCAATAGGCGTCCCTAGGGGAATCCCTGATGAATTTAAAGCTGGAAACCAAATAGCTGTAGGGTTTAAATCAGCACTAGTTTGGTGGGCCACCATCAACAAAAATGTAAATTGGGTCAGTTACATTTACTATAATCAACAAAGGTTTATTATTACCTATGCCGGGCATGCTCTTCAAGGAGTAGCTAGCCAATTCGATGCTACCAGCAGGATGGCCTGGGAAAATAGGATAGCATTAGATGTGATGTTAGCAGAAAAAAGGAGGAATCTGTGTTATGTTGAGAGGAAAATGTTGTACTTTTATCCCAAATAATACTGCCCCTGATGGGTACTATTACTAAAGCCCTATAGGGACTCACCACTTTAGCTAATGAATTAGCTGCAAACTCTGGCATTAATGACCCTTTTACAAACTGGTTAGGATGGTGTGGAAAATGGAAAGGTATGGTTGCATCTGTTTTAACATCCTTCTATGATTGAAGGAGTTGCAGCTGCCATAAGATGCTGTATAATCCCTTGTGTGAGAGGACTGACCCAGAGATTTATAGAGGCAGCCATAAAAAAATACCTATGACATACACCCAAAATAATCTTCTGTTTTTAGAAGGTAAATTTGATTATGAAGAAGAGAGTAAAAATCTATTAGATAAATTTGAAAAAGGACCAAGCATGAGTTGAAATTCATTACTGGGAATAAAATCAGAAATTCTTAAATAATAATAAGAGGGGGAACTGTTAGAAAAAGCATAAAACCTAAATGTGATTTATTCCCACCAGGAAGTTTAAGCATTTTAACAGCAAGGCATTAACAAAGGGCCGCGTGGTGGAAAATATGCCAGGAAGCTGCTCAGGGTGAGAGTAGGGGTGGGGGTGGGGATTGGTAAGGGCCTGGCTATACCTGTTTGAGTTTTTTAAACCTACCAATGAAATTATTAAGACAAATGTAAGAGAAGGCCAAGTGTGGATGTAATTAACTTAGGCGACATCTAGGAAAGAATGTGAACCCTGTAGTACTCAGCCAATGAGGAACCAGGGGAGGGACTCACGTGCTAGGGAATAAATTACTTGGCGCCAACAGTCTCAGGTGTGCCTGCCCACCAGACACTCAATCTTGCAAGACCGTCATTAAAGCCTCGCTCTGCTGTTCTCTTTGTCTCTGTGTCCACTTACTGAGTTTGGACCAGTGAGTGTGCTTCTCATAATAAGTATAGTAAGAACAGGAGGGGCTTGGTCTTAAGGCTAAGATTCCATTTTAAAAACCAGGGAGTTAGGAGGTAAGATTCCTAACATATTTTATGGTAATCAGCCAAAACCAACCCTATCTTAAGGCAGGGAAAGTAGTCCTAAATGACATGTCCCCACTGCTTGAGGGTAACCACTATCTTGGAGAAGAATAGGATCAAGAAATTCCTTGTGTTCAGTTTATCTTGCAGAATATCTAGATGACGGACTATGGATGGTGACATAATGTCTCTTATAGAGATAAACATCATGAGACCACATGTCAGGGCTACACACTACCTGGCCCTTTGCCCCATTCTTGAAAGCCTTAAAAGACAGAAACCGAACCCCTTAAGTGTGCTCCTCTCTGAGGGTGCCTGCATGCCCCTTTCTTCACGTGTGTACTTTGCCTTAAACAAAGACTTCTCACTGCTCAACTTACTGTGTTTTGTCTCTGTGCTCTTCCAGTGGCGTCTTTGTTACTTTGCTATTTCATTCAATTTTGTAGCCCTAAGCACAAGTCTTCACTCTGACTCAGTCCTACTTCAGACAAGTAGAGAAGGGCTACCGAGATCTCAAATTTTGGCTTGCAAGTTCCCATCACCTAGGTGACCCAGACAGGACCGCAGCTGTATGATCGTGCTCTTTAGGAGCCTGCCTGAAAATCTCCTTTGTTTGCCTTTGGGAAGTTCTCAGAACATAATCTCACTCCATCCAGTGCTCTGTGGCTCCATATCCTGAGGTGGTAGTTGAAGGCAAATTCTGGAGCACTAAGACGCCCACGCCTTAAGATCCAATCACCAACATCCCATAGCAGAACACACCCTACCCCTACTCCTTACAAATGTGCTTCCTCACCCATGAGCTGCTGCTCTCTGCCTAGAGACAGCCACTCTCTCTTTCAGCCATTAAAATCTCTTGCGTGGGTTCATGCCTCCCTGAGTTATTTCAGGGTAGGGAGGGTTGCAGTGAGATACCCTTTCAGTGATGCCGTGACTTGGATTGAGGCTGTCCCACTGACCTTGCTCTTCCTCCGGAAATTTGAGCTGCCTTGGGAGCCCTCACTCCCCAATCCTCCTCCACGAACCCACCTTCCATCTCCCCGGTTGCTCAATCTTCCACCCAACACCAGCCTCTGATTTGGTAAGTTTCCCTTTGGGTTGACTTAAATGCCCCTGTGGAACCTGGAAAGTGACTGTTGAGCGTCCAGCACCTCTGTGGTCTCCTCTGGGGCAGGGGAACTCCCAGCCATGGCCTTCACAGCTATGGTTGATCCTCATAGTCGACCCTTCTCTGCCTCCCCATGGTGAGAATCTTCATTCACTGAGGTTCGGTCTCCCTTTATCTACTCGTAAACTCCTGGTACCAGGTACCGAGCCTCCTCGGCGTTTTTTGCCTCAACCACCCGGTTAGAGGTGGTGACGACCCCCTAGCCGTGTTCGGTCTTCTCCTCAACCTTTCCTTATCGCTCTGGGATGCCTTTGCGATCTGTGAACGGTCTCATTCTCACCATGGGAACTGGCCCTTCCACCCCTGTAGACTCTCCGTTGGGATGTTTACTCAATAATCTCAAATCCCTCTGCCTTACTCCCAACCTCAAACCTTTCAAACTTATTCATTACTGTAATGAGGTCTGGCCACAATATTCCTTAGCCAAGTGGCCACCCAATGGCCTAATATTCTCCAAGATTTATATAAATTCTGTGAGCTTACGGGCAGGTGGAAAGAAATTCCTTATGTCCAGGCTTTCTTCTATCTCTGAACCAAGCCATCTCTCTGTCTCCCCTGCAATCCTAAACACCTACTACTCACCCTAAAGTCCTCACCCTCCAACAAACCAGATCCCACTACAACCTCTGACTTTGACCCCCGCTGACGAACCCCCCACCCTACCGACCCCAAATCCCTATGGTACCTCCTCCTCCTCCTCAACTACCTGGTCTTCCCGGTGCTGCTGTGGAAGCTGCAGAGCCTCCTCTTCCTCAACCCCACCAAGGTCTCCCACCACAAGCTCCCATCAGCAGCGGCATAGCAACGCCACCTCCTCAACTGCAACCAGTTCCCCTTCCATCCCGAGATCCCCTACCATGTCCCCAAGTTACTCGCTCTCATTCCCAAGTCATAGCCCCACTACGAGAGGTAGCGGGCACAGAAGGCGTTGTTAGGGTCCATGTCCCTTTCTCCCTCTCTGATCTCTCTCAAATAGAAAAGAGATTGGGCTCCTTCACCTCCAACCCAGCCACTTATGTAAAGGAGTTCCAGTACCTAAGTCAATCGTATGATCTAACCTTTCATGACGTACACATGATCCTCTCCAATACCCTTCTACCCAAGGAGGGCAGGTGGTCTGGGAACAGGCTAAAACTTATGCCAATGAAGTCTACCAAACCACACCCACTCACCCTATGAATGCTGAGGCAGTTCCTGACCAAGACCCCAATTGGGATTGCAACACCCCTGGGGGAGTCATTAACCAAGATCAATTTATCACTTGTCTCATGGCAGGTCTCCAGAAGTCAGCCAATAAAGCTATCAATTATGAGAAACTCTAAGAAATTATCCAAGATAAAAATGAAAACCCTTCCATGTTCCTAGCCCATCTTACTAAAGCCCTTCTACAATATACCAATTTAGACCCTGAAACCCCATATGCGAGACAACTACTTATGACTTGCTTTTTCTCCCAAAGCTTCCCTGACATAAAGGCTAAACTTAAACGCCTAGAGAAAGGACCCTTGACTCCCCAGGCAGAAGTCCTGGCAGTAGCCTTCAAGGTGTACAATGGAAGAGATGAAAAAGCCTGTAAACAAAAATACCAAATGATGGCTAAGGCCTTCCAGCCTGCCTCAACCACTGGTGCCCGGGTAACCCCACTTCTCAAGAAACAACCAAGAGGGCCTCCTGGTCTATGTTTTAAATGTGGCCTATCGGGACATTGGGCTAGAGCTTGCCCAAATCCCCAGAAGCCCCCCGGTCTGTATCCTAAATGCCATCAGGAGGGACATTGGGCTGCTGACTGTCCTTAAACACCGAGAGGTGCCAGGCCATCCAGCTCCAACAACCCACCTGTAGACCTTCTGGGCCTGGCCACCAATGACTGAGGGCGCCCAGGACTCCCACACCTGGCTACTAACATCACTTCGTGGGAGCCCAGCGTGATCACTGTGGTAGCAGGCAAGCCCATCTCCTTCCTATTAGACAACGGAACTACTTACTCAGTCCTGAAGGAGTTCTGGGGGCCCACCTCCCTTTCACAGTCCTCTATAGTCAGGATAGAGGGCATACCCTAGCAACCTTTACAAACTCCCATGCTTCACTGCCTCTTTAAGGAAGTTACTTTGTCTCATTCCTTTTTAGTGATTCCACGTTGTCCAATTCCCCTTATGGGAAGAGAACTTTTATCCAAACTAGGGGCCACTATCACCTTTACCTGTGGCCCATGCCCCAACCCTGACTCGCCTTCAGTCCATTTTCTACTTGCTCTCCAAACCATCCCAGACCCACCTCCCTCTCCTATTCCCTTACCCCCTTGTCAAGTTAACACCATAGTCTGCGATACCTCTACCTCCTCTGTTGTCACCTGCCCACCCATGACCATCAAACTCAAAGACCCTACCTCCTTCCCCTCAGAATCTCAATATCCCTTGCCTCTCCAAAACCTGTTGGGTTTACAACCCATCATCCAAGAGCTCCTACGAAAAAGCCTTTTGAGACCAGCCAATTCCCCTTACAACACCCAGATACTGGCTGTCAAAAAACCTAATGGCTCTTATAGGCTAGTTCAGGATTTAAGGATTATCAATGCAGCTGTTATTCAAATCCATCCAGCAGTCCCTAATCCCTATACTTTATTATCCACTATCCCTGCCTCTGCTACTCACTTCTCCATCCTCGACCTCAGAGATGCATTCTTCACGATCCCCCTCAATCCAACTCCCAAGATCTTTTTGCCTTTACATGGACTGATCCCATCACCCAAACCTCCACTCAGTTAACCTGCACAGTCCTTCCTCAAGGCTTCAGGGATAGTCCCCACCTCTTTGGACAAGCCTTGGCACAAGACCTCAAATCCCTCACTCTCTCAGGCTCTACTCTCCTTCAATACGTTGATGATCTTCTCTTATGCAGCCTCTCCTTACAAACCTCTCAGCAAAATACTATTCTCCTTTTCAACTTTCTCTCAAAACACAGGTATCAATCAGGTCTTGCCTTCCAAAGTCCAACTTTCCACTTCTAAGTGACTTACTTAGGAGTTATACTTACCCCCAGTCATAAAGCCATTACCTTAGACAGAAAGAAACTCATTCAAAACATACCCATTCCCCATACAAAAAATGAAACCGTCTCCTTTCTAGGACTCACTGAGTTCCTCCACTCATGGATTCCCAATTTCTCCCTCCCAGCCACTCCGCTCCACTCAGCATCCCGAGGATCCACTTGGGAACCTCTCGTAACACCCATAACCAAGCCCTTTCATAAACTTCAAGCAGCTTTTTTACAAGCCCCCGCTCTCTATCTCCCTGATCTCATGCACCCCTTCTTCCTGTTCATCTCAGAAAATCAAGGGTTTGCTCTGGGAGTCCTAGGCCACAGGTTAGGGTCCTCCTTTGCCCCCACTGCCTATCTTTCAAAACGGCTGGACCCCACCATTCGGGGATGGGCCCCCTATCTGTGGACTCTGGCTGCAGCCGTCATCCTCATCCAAGAATCAAAGAAGCTCACTTTTGGATCACCCACCACTTTCTTTCCCCTCATCATCTTTACAACCAGCCTCACCTCTATCCCCTCTAACAGTTGCAGCATTAAGCTCCTCTTTTCAAATATGGCATAAATTTCAGGCAGTCCAACATTTACTCCCCAAACCACCCCCAGATCTCCTCCTCTTATCCCACTTTGACCTCATAGGATGTCTATCCTTGGAAACAGGCATCTTTGGGGTATGCAGAGATAGAGCATATGTCTGCTTGCCAACCAACTGGACTGGGACTTGTACTTTAAGTCTCCTTGCTCCCACCCTTTCCTTAGCCACACCTTCCCTATATATAACCCACATCAGAGTGCGCCATGCTATACAACTGCTACCCTAGGAATAATCATGGGCACTGGAACAGGAATTGGAGCTCTAGGGACATCTCTTTCAGAATTCACTAAACTATCAAGGGAACTCGTAAAACGGCTAAAAGAAGTCTCTAACCAATTAGAACACCTACAAGATCAACTAAGAACAACTTAGTTGATCTTAGCCTCAGTTGTTCTCCAGAACCGCAGAGGTCTAGGCCTCTTTACAGCTGTGCAAGGTGGCATATGTGCTCTACTCCAAGAACAATGCTGCTTCTACACCAACAAATCCGGTCTGGTCCGGGATGGTGCAAAACGCCTCCGTGAACAAGCCTCCAAACTTCTAGAAAACTCCCCTAACAATCCGTTCCTTACTCCTTCAATTGGCTTCTGCCCCTCCTAGCCCCTATTACCTTTATTATTATTATTCTCCTTTTCCTTCCCTGCTTCATTAACCTATTCCAAAAATTCTAAAGAGAGAAAAAGTGCAGGCGACCTCAGGGAGGAGAGGTGCCCTGAAAGACTGGGAAGAAGTCTTAAGGTAAAAATCTTATGCAGTTAGAAAGTGCAGGGGCCCTCAGAGGGAGGTGCACACTGAAAGTTTGGGGTTTCCCCCTTTTAAGGATTTTTCAGGAATGTGACAAAGGGATAAGGGTAGGGGCCTGTTAAGTGGTCTCAAGATGTTTATCTTCGATGAGACATTAAGTTTTTTTATCAGTCCTCCGGGTAATTCTGCAAAATTAGCTTAACACAAGAAATTTACTGCTCTGATCCCCTCCCAAGATAGTAGCTTCCTGGTCTGGGAGCATATAAATTAAGACTGCCTGCTCTGCCTCCAAGGAGAGCTATTATCTGTTTGCTAAAAAACATGTTAAGAATCTTCCTTCTTAACTTCTTGGGTTTTAAAATGCAATTTTAGCTTTAAGGCAGAATCTTCTTGTCTTTATTATGCTGTTTATAGCTAGGCCTTTTAGCAGCTAATGTAAATATTAACAATGGCATGATCCAATTGACCCAGTGAAGACATGGACTGGACTCAGATACTTTTATCTGAGGAATATTCACATATTCCAGGCCAAGTTGCTCCTGGACTTTTGAGCTTTAACTGATTAATTCATTAACTCTGAGTCTTTTCTGGCTTTCTAGTTTTAACTGGTTAACATTTGAGTCCCTTTTAGTGGGCTTTACTGGCCTTATTCTCTTCCCACCCTGCTGATACCTATTTTCCTGCCTATAGGGGCTTAGTTCCCACGCCATGCAGATTCAAGTGGAAACTGGACACCAGGTGACCCTGGCTTTAGGAGTTGGCAAGGGCTTTGCCCAATGCTGAGCCAGAATTCAGTGAGCTTCCCTTTCCTCCTTCTGTTCTTCCTTGCTCTGTACTGCCTGCACACCTGCTGACAATTGCTTCTACTCTTGCATTCATGAATTCCTTCCTTACCTACACTTGTCCAACCTGTTTAAGAATTCTTTCTCAATCAGAGTCAAGAACTCTCCCATGCACAGCTTGAAGTTTCATCTGCAGCACAGGGAGAGATCTTTCCAGATGCAGCTGCCCAGCAATCGCTTCATAGATACTAATTGCTCAAAAAAAGTAGAAGTGGGCTCTCTGAATTGAGAGCCAAGCCCAAGACCAAGTTCATTTTTCTCTGATAAATCTCTCCTGATTATGGTCCCCCCAGTCCCACCTTTACTGCATGAGTGGTGACAGAACTATGCTGGTGGAAAAATATGGTATAATGATATGATGGGTATAAGCAATTCTAGTAAGCCATTATTCTAGTAACTTAGAATCTTAAGACTTCACCTCAGGATGGACTAGGACTATGGACATTGGTAAATGTTTAATGAAAAGGGGAGAGAGGAAGGCCTCATTTACAGAATCTGAGGTGAATATTCAAATGCAATTGATTTCAAGCTACTGAGATAAAGCAGGGAAATGGGACAAGGGTCAAGCCACTGTAAAATCTACTCAGCTTGCCAAAAAGGCCCAGCTTATTCTTTAACTTAATCTATAATCTGTTCTTCCTCTTCTTCCAGCCCCTGAATCAATTAAGTAACTTTGTAACCAGGATGAGAGATAGCCCTCCAGAGTGTAAATGAACCCAGACATGGATCAACACAATCACCTAAATAACCCTATTCTTAAGACAAAACTTCAAAGGAATTATGAATCACCTGTATACATCATGCCTATACCAACTCCTACCCAAAAGGCCCTATAAAACCCCAAGGCCTAAACCCTTAAGTGTGCCCCCTTTCTGAGGTCACACACACTCCCATCGGAGTGTGTACTGTCTTTTAGCAAATAAACTTTCTTATTGCATTAGCTTATTGCACTTGGCTCTCAACTCTTTTCCATGATGAAGTTAAGAACTTACAGACCTCCACCTCTGGTGGGAAATGTCTTTGTCACCTTGCTGTTTCATTCAACTTTCTAGTCTTACAATCCTTTTTTCTCTCCGTTTTATTTCAGACCAGTAGAGAAATGGAAGTTCCCAGAACATAAACTCACTCCATCCAGTGCTCCACAGCTCCACCAAATTCTGGGGTGCTAGGGATATAATTCCCACATAGCGCAGATCAAGCAGACACTGGAAACCAGGTGACCCTGGCTTTAGGAGTTGGCAAGGGGTCTGCCTGTGCTGAAAAGGAGTTAAATGAACTTCCTTTTTCTCCCTCTGCTCTTCCTTGCTCTCTACTCCCTGAATAGCTGACATTCACTTCTACTCCTGCTTTAATGAACTTTTTTGCTGGCAGTTGTTTGACCTGATCAAGAAAGACTCCATCAGAGTCGAGAACCCTCCCCATTCTGGATTGAGGTTTCACCTCCTGTGCAGGGAGAGACCTCCCCTGACGCAGATGTCCAGCAACACTACTGATGCCGGGGTTCTTGTTCATAAAGCCAAAGAATGAGCTTCAC
The DNA here is from genome assembly GCA_032199065.1 of Smutsia gigantea. Classification (NCBI taxonomy): domain Eukaryota; kingdom Metazoa; phylum Chordata; class Mammalia; order Pholidota; family Manidae; genus Smutsia; species Smutsia gigantea. Next base: position 82,035 of record JAVSCE010002241.1, read on the forward strand.
AAACACTCAAGGTAGGAGAGCAAGGTACAGGCTTTTATTTAGAGATAAAGTGAAAGACAGAGCTCCCGGCTCATGCCAGGAGGGGACAAGAGGGTCGGGTGGTGTGTTGTCTAGGAGTTTTATAGGCAGATGAATTTTCGAGAACATGAAAAAAAGCTTAGGGGTGTGGACTTATTAAGTGGTCCTAGGATATTTACAAGTAACTTGATATAAGTAACTTGTTGCTCTGTTGATTTCTCCCTGAGATACCAGCATCTTGGTCTGGGGCATATGAAACAAGGCACCTGCTCAGCCCCCAAGGGGGACTGAGGTATTGTTTGCTAAAGAGTGAGTTAAGTGCAATCTTATCTTTAAAGTGGAATCCTTCTTGCCTTTTACTGTGTTATGGCTGGGCCTGCATGCTAAATTAGTTTGCCCAGTTTGCAAAATCGCTTATTCAGATCTGAAGGAGGAAAGACAGCACATACGCCTAGGCCTTTTAGCATGCTAAAGTGAATCTTACATGTGATTATAAATGATTAGCATAAAATAAACATATGCTACTCTTCTTTATCTGGGGTATATTAACTGATCTCACTGAAGAATGACTCTAGGGCTGAATGTTTAATACAGAGTTTTGCTGGAGTCCAGCTCAAGCTGGGGTGAGGTATCGAAGGGGAGTGAGACGGCGTCAGCGAATGAGAAGACACCCACACTGACTAAGGTGCAAGCATCTCCTAGCATAAGGCTACTAGTCGTTTATTTTATACAAGTTAACAATCAATAGAATTCTGAGTGGGGAACTTTACAGACAACCATTAACTAATTCTAAACTCAATTTCCGGCGGTCTCCAGTGTCCTGGGGTGCGGCGTCTTACATGGTATTGAAACAATAGCAAGGGCAATTAGGTCCTAAAGGCTGTCTTGGTCTTGTTTGTTCTGTCCTTGATTATTTATCACCTCCCCCTAACTATTTCTATTCCTGTAAGCATTTTACTGATTAACACACCTTTCCTTTTGTTTCTCACTTAACAAACACCAACTGGGCCTATTTCTTTTAATTCTTTTCTATACATACAAAAAAACTTGAACTGCACTAACCATTGTTCTATTAAACAAAAACTACCTATTCATGTATAGATCATGAACCCTAGTATATGAAATAGGACCGGGAAACAGAGTCCATCAATTAATTTTTCCCATGCTATGTTTACCTTTAGAAAAGCACCATTTTCTACTCAAAATCTCTACAGCTACATTAGGGGGTCCTTCTATAGTGGGAAAAGAAAGCTTATTACTAATTCTTTTCTGGGCAATCGGTGAGTCAGGAGGGGGGTCCTCCCCGCAGTCCTGGTTCCCATATCTCTTTATGCTGTAATTTCTTATAAAACTCTTCTGCTGTAATATTAGGGCAGAAAGGGGGCAGCCTTGTATAGGTCCCAAAGAGGGAGTTTCTTCTGAGTAAGCAGGAAAGGTAGGGTGAGCTTTCCTTGAGCTTTGGCTACCTGCCTTAAGTATTTGGAGTAAAACTGAAAATAAAAGGGAGGTAAATTCTTGTTATATTTCTGAGAATTATGGTGTACTTTTTGTTAGAGCTCCAAGTAATGAAGCACGTGGGAAAGTTAATAATATAGCGGGAAATAACAAGGGCCAGCTGGGAGGCCTCCAGATCTTCTGAAGGCATCCTCGAGCCTGGACTTTGTCAAGCAGCACGAGTAGCTTGGCCCCCGACAGAGTTTTAGTAGGGGGTTTCCTTGCACATAGTTACATTGCTCTGATTGCAAATATCCTGCCTTACTTTTTCCGGAGGTCCTCACCCAATTCTGACTACACCCACGGTCCTTGTCTCACTACCACTGTGATATTACTGAAAGCTGATGTTGGAAAAGTTATATGCCTAGTATTCCCACCATACAAATATGATATATGTAAATAAACTCAAGCACACAAAACAGTAAAATGTAGTAAAATGATTAGGAAATTAATTAGTTTTATCAATACTTTCATTTTTAATATAACAATTCTAAGTTTACATAATTTAAATGTTAATAATGGCAGTGTTTAAGAATTGGCTACTCAAATTCTTGGAATTCTAATAATCTGCTCCCATAACCCTGTAGTAGCCAGCTAAAGCACACCACTGGCCTGGGGGCACTTTCTTCACAAGGAAGTACCAGGGAACAGGTGATTCCAACTTCATGACTCCTACCCAAAGAGAAGGTCTGGCAATAGTAAAACGTGATACACATTCTTTTTAGTACTCATAACAAACAGATGAAGAAACAGTTCAGGTGGAATTGAAGAATCTGAACGAGGTTCTGAGTGGTGGAGGGCAATTTGAGCTCAGAGCCGCCTCCAAAGCTAGAGATGAATACATCCTTCAGATAGTCCTAGGGCTATTTCTACTTGAAAAAAGCTAACAGTCTTTCAGCTCTACCTGGAGCCTTAAGGGTGTACGGGAGGGTGGGAAGAGGCAGAGAAAAGAGCGCTTTAAGCGTATCAATGCTCTTTACACCCAGAAGACTAGATCAACACCCACCCCGAATTCAGGGACCTGTCCTTGGCCTACAAGAAAACCCATTGCTCCTACAAGTCAGTGTGCTCGCTCCTACCGCCGGAGGGCCTCATATCTGCAGGAGGGAGAACTGCTTGGGAACCGGAGAGCACCGAATTCCGCCAGCGCCGCCGGGCCGCGGGGCTCAGGCCTGCCCGCTTCGCCCTCCTCGCCCTCCGGGCGTCTAGCAGTTTTCCGTAGAGCGGCGCCGGGCCCGGGGGAGGGGTCTTCCCGGACCGAAGGCCGCTGCGCCCCCAGCGGCTCCCCGTCAGGCCCCGCCCTTCCGCCTCCCGGGGTCCTGCGGCGGGGCGGCGGGGCGGAGCGGCAGGGCGGGCCAGGGCACGCGGATGGCGGGGGCAGTCGTCCTTTGCCGCGGCTTCGTCCCGCGGTGGCGTCTGGACCCGAACCCCGCGCGCCCAGGCGCCAGGCTGCGGAGCTGCGCCCCGCAACTGCGCGCGCTGGTGGCCCTGCCCGGCCAGCGGAGAGGCGCGCGCGGTGGAGCCGGGCCCCGCTCTGGTGAGTCCCCGGCGCGCGTGGCGGGAGCGGGCGGAGGAGCTAGGCTTTACCCGGAACGATCCTGCGGTAACGGATACATTTAACATTAGCCGTTACCTCGACCAGGTGATCTCAGAATGAAAGGTGACATCATCTTCTAAAAGGCATCTGTTCCCAGTGTCGCAGGATCTCTCAGTCCTGAGATTCAAAGCTTCAAGAGACTGGGCAAGAAGGTGAATGTTCCTAAGCGGGGTGCAGAATGCTTCCCTCTGGTCGGCAGAGCAAGGACAAGTACTGCTCCCTGTATTAAGACAGGCTAAGTGATTGAAGCAGGTCGCACAGAAAACACGTGGTAGAATTGGGATCTGAACCTAGGCCGGCTGTTTGCAGTCGTAACATTATGATGCCAGGGTTCTTGTTCAGAAGCTGAAGAATGAGCTCCACAAATACTCAGGGTAGGAGAGCAAGGTACCGGCTTTTATTCAGAGATTAAGTGAAAGGACAGAGCTCTTGGCTCACGCTAGGAGGGGACAAGAGAGTCCGGGGTGGTACATTGTCTAGGGGTTTTATAGGCAGTTGAAGATTTTTGAGAACGTGAAAAAAGGCTCAGGGGTGTGGACTTAAGTGGTCCCTGAATATTTAGAATTAACTAACACAAGCAACTTCCTGCTCTGATGATTTCTCTCTGAAATACCAGCATCTTGGTCTGGAAGCATATGAAATAAGGCCACCTGCCAAGCCTCCAAGGTGGACCGAGGTATTGTTTGATAAAGAGTAAGTTAAGAATTTCTAACTTTTTAACTTATTAGGTATTAAAATGTAATCTTATCTTTAAGGTGGAATCCTTCTTGCCTTTTACTGTGTTGTTTATGGCTGGGCCTGCATGCTAAATTAGTTGCCCAGTTTGCAGATCACCTCATCGGATCTGAAGGAGGAAAGACAGCACATAGGCCTGGGCCTTTTAGCATGCTAAAGTGAATCCCACACATGATTATAAATGATTAGCATAATAAAAACATGTGCTACTCTTCTTTATCTGGGGAATATTAACTGACCTCACTGAAGAATGACTCTAGACCAGAATGTCTAACACAGAGTTTTAGTAGATGGTTTCCTTGCATGTAGTTACATTGCTCCGACTGCAAGTATCTTGCCTTGCTTTTTCCAGAGGCCCTCGCCCTACTCTGACTACACCCACGGGTGCCTGTCTCAGTTATACTCTTGCCAGAAGAGCACTGTCTCTTCCAATGGTTTAATACTGATTGTCTCTGCTTGTCAGATAATTATACCCTGAGCAAGTTTCCTCACCTTTAAAGGTTGTTACAAGATTAAAAGGAGATGTGGGTTAAATTGTAATATTTCCAGAATATCTCGCCTGGCTTTAGTATATCTGCATATCAATAGGCGTTCAGAGGTGGAAAAAAGTATGGCTTTAGTTCTTTTGCATATCCTCAGGGGTGGAGAGAAGTTCACCTCCATAACAATGGGATATGGAGGGCTTATCTGAACCTGAGAGGTGAGGGGGAGGGCCGGTTTTGCTGCTCCTTGAGCAGTAGAGAGATGGGCCCTACTGCACTTTTGTAAGCAATAAACGGATTTTAAGCTTTATTTCTCCCTTTGACTGATTTCGGTTTTTAGAGGTATTTTGCCCCAGGATTTCCTTTCCCTGGATTTACACAAATAAAGTTTAATGCAGTGCTGTTAGGGGGGCCTTGTGTATTTTCTTTGGTTCTTGTCCCCACTGCAACAAAGAATTGAAGGGCAGAGACAGTAGTGAAGCAGAGTAAAAGTTTATTTAAAGTTACTTAAAGAGAGAAAATAGGAGGCAACCTCAGGGAGGAGAGGTGCCTTGAAAGGTTTAGTTTTATTTAAAGAGAGACAGTGTACGCTCAGAGAAAGGGGAGCATGGGCTAATTCAGAGAGAAGCACACTGAAAGATTGGGAAAAAGTTAAAGTTATGCACTTAGAAAGTGCGGGTGACCTCAGAGAGAGGAGTGCACTGAAAGATTGGGTGTTCCTTCCCCCTTTTAAGGGTTTTCCAGGTATGTGACAACGGGCTACTGGCATGGACTTGTTAAGTGGTCTCGGTTTGTTTATCTTTGATAAGACATTAAGTTTCTTATCAGTCCTCCAGGTAATTCTGGAAAATTAGCTTAACACAAGAAATTTACTGCTCTGACCCCCTCCCAGGATAGCAGCATCCAGGTCTAGGAGCAAATCAATCAAGACTTCCTGCCCTGCCTCCAAAGTGGGCTGAGTTACGTGTTTGCTAAAGAGTATGCAAAGAATCTTAACTTCTTGGGTTTTCAAATGCAGTTTTAGCTTTAAGGTTGAATCTCCCTGTCTTTATTATGCTGTTCATAGCTGGGCCTCTTAGCAGACTAAAGTAAGTCTTACAATGGCATGATCAAATTGACACAATGAAGACATGGGCTGTGCTGAGATTCTTATCTTTATCTGGGGGATATTCAAACATTCCAGGCCAAGTTGCTCCCGATCTTTTGAGCTTTAACTGATCAACTCATTAACTCTGAGTCTTTTCTGGCTTTCTAGTTTTAACTGTTTGACTGAGTCCTTTCTAGTGGGCTTTACTGATTCTCTCCACCCCACTCATATCTGTTTTCCTGCCTAACACTGCTTGGTGTTATATTAAATATTGCCTGTTCTTAATGCTTATGTTTTGCTTCATTGATGTATTCAATAAATTAAGCCCCAACAATGTGCTAGACATTATTCACTGATGTTATAAAGATGAGTAAGAAAACTGCCCTTTGAAAGGGGGGTTCTTCAGCTACCCGATTCACTCATTTACGAAGAGAGGACATGAGATCTCCAGCAGCGAAGTTTATTGCCTGAAAGACAGAATGGCTGTCTTTAAAGGAGAGAGCAGCAATGGCACCAAGGGGGAAGCTGCTTATAAAGGAATTTGAGCGGGAAGTTGGTCCGGTGACTTCTATGCATTACAGGGTTCAGGAAGAGGGGGTGCTAATTGGATGGTTTAAAACAAGTATGTCTTATACATTTTCTATAGGTTGGGCTCAGTGGGCACAAAATTGCCAGCTGATGTAATTTAGAAGGTATGTAGGTTAAGGGAAGTAGGTACCTTTTACGGTAAGGGCAGATTACCTTTGCCCTTTACATCTGGTGGCTGGCCGTTGCTAGGGAAACTGTCTAGGATTAGGGTCACTTGAACATTGGGTGGGTTTTCCAGTAACTAGAACACATTTTTCTTAGAACTAGGGTGGGGTGAGGCCTTGGGGGGATTCAAGGCTGGGGTGCAGCTGCTGCAGGTGATACAAAGGGGGGGCTTACTATGCCTGGAGGCAGTTCTGCGTTCTAACACCCTTTCTCTCAAGGAGTTCACAATCTAGTTTGAGAGAAAGGGGTGAAATTGCAAAATTAAGAAATATCTGTACAATGCGCTATAGCAGTAAGGGAACCCAGAGGAGAGAACAGCTCTGCATTGAGCAAGAACTGAAAGCTATTGCAGCTTTCTTTTAATAACAGTAAGTGCAGGTTGGTTATTAATCCTGTGCTATCTTTCACTTTGGAAAAGAAAATGGCCTGTGCTAATCTCACAAGAGCAAAGATAAATTTGTGCCTTTAATTACATGTTGGTGCCTTGTAATCTGTACTGAGAATATTTAACAGTAGTATTTACAGGCTTTATAACAGTATTTACAGGCTTCTTAAGTCACGTTTATTTCAGTTCAATAACTTAATCTTAAGAGGAGACACATAAAAAGAAGTCATAACTTTACTTAACAAGTCCCACTTGAAAAATACATAATCAAAGATCAAGCAAGACATTTCCTCTACTCAGGATAACCAGAAGTCATGACTAACTCTAACATTTATCCCTCATGTAAACAATCCATGCTGTAAATTTACAAGTGCCTTTATTTACTTCAAGTATCTCCTAGTTCTCATATCCCTGAACTGAAACTTTCATTACTTTTGTTTCTCACAGTATGTGGGGTCCTAAGATTCTAAGTGTCTTTTAGGTTACTTCCCGAATTCATGTACTTTGAAAGCTATGTGGCTGAGACTGGATTCTAAGGCAATAATCCAAAATAGAGAAAAAGCTATATTAATAATGTTCCAGTAAACATTTTCATTTAAAGCACCAAAAGATAGGAAACACTAAATGTCCAACTTAAATGGTTAAGTAAATTATAGTACATCAGTTTAAAGGACATTTTCTGCTGTTCACAATGATGATAATTGGGATTAAGGACATTAGAAAGTGAATACTAATTTTAAGGGGTGAAGCAGAAAGAAAAATTGTATTTCTTACTGAGATTACAAATAAATTAAGAAAAACTACATTTAAGAACACTTGGAAGAAATACATTAAAATTTTACCATTGCATTAAGATGGAGAGGTAACGGGTCAGGTATTTTCCCTTTCCTATCCCTTCCTTTCATCACCTCACCTCACCTCCTCTGAAGGGACACAATCCAAAACCACAGGAAAAAAGGCACAAATCCTGGGCTAGGGGGTGTGTCTTGACCGTGCTCACCTTTCACCTCATGAAGTCAGGCATCCTTTTGTTCAGCCAGGAAGATTTTAGTTCTATGGAGTTCTTAAGACAGGCTCCCTATATTCTTACCACTGGGCCAGGACCAGAGCCAGCCCAGGTGTTCGCAGAAGGCTGGTTGGCTGGCTCTTCCTTCACTGTAAATTTGGCCTCCCGGTTTAGGTTTTGGGATGCAGTCCAAGTGTTGTAGGTACATCTGAATGAATTGGTAAGAGTTGCTGGAGTTGATAGCTTCTGTGATTTTAAATGTTACACGATTTCTATAGACGTTAAAAGAACTGATTTTCCTTTTCAGTATCTGTAAGCATTTGCTTTGTCCTGCTCCTTAGAAAGCTGTACTTTGTCCCCCAGGGCCCCAGCGCCCCTGCATTGCTCTGCCAGGTGCCTGGGCCCTGGACTGTGCTCAGTGCCGCAGAGGTGCTGCAGGCTACGATCACATCAAGCGCTTTGTGCCCCAGCCACCGCCTCCTCTTGCTTTATATTCTCCATCTTAGTAACTGGCCCAGTCACCCACTCTGTTGCACCATTCAGAAACAGAAACCTGGGATCGGCTCTTGTATTTTTCCTCTCCCCTCACCCCTCACTCTCCTTACCCAAATAGTCATCAAGTTCTGCTTTATATGCTCATGATTTTTCACCTAGGTCACCCCAATAAACTCCAAACAGGGCCCAATGGTCCAGTTTTGGTCACTCCCACTCTTACGTATTATGGCCAGATCTGAACGTGCCATTCCCCTGTTTAAAATCCCTGTGAGAGCACTGCAGATAAATTCAAACCAGTTAACTTAGCATGGAGGTTTCTCATAGTCAGGCTCTTGGCTGTCATTTCTGCATCCATCTAGTTCTCCCCTTGGACTGAAACAATGCCAAGTTTCTTTCAGGCCTTCATTTCATCATCTCTAGAATGGGGGTAATAATTAGTACCTACTTCATATAGTTGTACTAAGGCCCCTCAAAACTGTTTAATACCTCATTGCTTTCCCACACGGCCTTCCTTGTTCCTTTGCTCTTTCTAGCTGGTTAATTTCTTCATATCTAATCAATATTCCAGTTGAAGAACTCCTTCCTGAACCCCTAGTCTGGGGTTCCTGTGCTTTGGCTTCCTGTGCATTCCCCTCTGGTAGCACTTTTCACATGGAGGAAAATGTCTGTCCCCCATTTCTCATTATCTCCAGTGCTCCATACCTGTGCTTAATTAAGGTTTGAAAAAAAAAGTCCACAGATCTGGATTGAATGCTGGATCTACCAATAGCTAGTTGGTGACATTGTACACGTCATTTACCATCAGCCTCCCACTCTTCCCAGGGAGGTTGGACAGGTTGATCCTTGGAATTTGCTTCCACTCTGAAATGACAAGATCCTGGGATGAGGAAAAGCAGCAAGATTGTCTTAGAAAATAGAATGTGTTACAAAATAGGATGCACCTCCCATGACTCTTCTTTTTCTCATCTCTGTCTTTTAGAGGTCATTTGCTTCTGAGAAACACTCATAAGGACAATGCTCTTCCCAACCCCAGCTGGAGCAAGGACGTGAGACTCCTCTTGGACCAGTTCATGAAAAAATGTGAAGTCAGCTCCTGGAGACATTTGCCTTCATGTAATGCACTTCCTGTCCTTCTGTGTGTGTGTGTGTGTGTGTGTGTGTGTGTGCGGTTTTTAAGACTTTTTTTTGGCAGTTTCAGGTTTACATAATAATGAGTGGAAAGTACAGAGTTCCAATATATCCTTTACCCCCACGCCAGCTTCCTGTATCATTAACATTTTACATTACTAGAGTATATTTGTTATAATTAATGAGCCAGGGTTGATACATTATTATTAACTAAGTCCATAGCTTACATTAGGGCTCACTTGAGTTTTGGGAAATATATAGTGACATGTATTATTATAAGATCATACTGGACCGTTTCACTGCCCTAGAAGACCCCTATGCTCCACTTGTTCCTCCCTCCCTCCTTAGCCCTGAACACATGGCAAGCACTGATCTTTTTACTGTCCATGTAGTTTTGCCTATTCCAGAGTATCAGATAGTTGGAATACAGTATGTAGCCTTTTCAGGTTGTTTTTTTTTTCACCTACTAATAGGCATTTATTAAAGTACATTAGGCATTTATCACTATCTGGCATAGTTTGTTTTCTTTAATTGTTTTTGTCTCACCACTAACATGTAAGCTCTGTTAAAAAGCAAAGTTCAACCAAGTAAATTTGAAGATCTAATTGGATTTATTAAGCCAATCATGAATTCAGCAACATCCCATCTAGTAAGGAGAGAGATGCTCCAAAGATTTGTATGAAATGGAAGGTTTAGTTGATATGGACTTTGTTAATAATAATGTATCAACTCTGGCTCATTGGCTATAACAAATGTACTCCAGTAATGCAAGATATTAATAATACAGGAAGCTGGGATAGGAGTAAAGGATATATGGGTGGGGCAAGAAGTTATTAGCAAAAGAAAGGATTGTTTAGGACTAAGTCTTCCCTTAGATGGAAGAGCAGAGGGTCTTATGGCAGATTACCTCATCTTTTGGGGGGATGGAGAGGGCCCAAGTGACAGATTATCTCACTGATGTGACCAGATAATTCCTGACTGACTACCTTTTGTGGGGAGGTTGAAACTGCAATTAGGTATTAAGCTCTGGCTTGGTGACCTGGCCCAGCACAAGTAACTTGCTCTATAGCTTTGTTCTTAACACAGTTATGTCCTAATGAGAACAGATTCTGCAAGTACATACATTACCAAGAAAATAAGAATACTCAGCAAGAGTTTCCATATTATAGAGGAACCAGGTAGGGAGAAAGATATATATTTCAATTCTGTTTACCACGGTATACTTCACCAAATTGTATAGATAGCTTCAGAGAGAGAAGAAAAAAGTTTCTTTAAATCTGGAAAATCAAAACATTAAACAACTGGCAATGTTTCAAACAAAAAGTCACACAAAATTATAATCATAATCAATTCATTCAGCCCCTTGTTGAAAGGGTTCTTTAGCTCCCGGCTCACTCGCTCGCAAAGAAGGACACAAGAACTCCGTCAGCATGGTTTTATTCCCTGTAAGACACACAGACACAGACAGAATGGCTGTCTCGGAAAGGAGAGAGCAGCAGCTTGTGTGTGAGGAAGCATGTTTTTAAGGAGTAGGGTGTGTTTTACTATGGGGACATTGGTGATTGGATCTTAAGGGGTGGGGTGAAATGTTTAGAGATAAGGTGAGGCAAGTCCATACATGATTTTCACTGGCACATGTGCTTGGGACCATGGGGTAAATGGAGGATAAAGTCTTACACTTGTAATTCTTGCTTTGCTTGCTCTTGGCAGTTTTATGAATCCAGTTTTCCATTAGAGTTCTGGAAATTATGCAGTTTAGTGATATGATCTGAAAATTAGCACAGACCTGAAGAGTCCTTTCCATGAATCTCTTTGAAGATGAAGCACTTTTGCAAAAGCATCAAAGTAAAAAATATCAGTCTGTAAATTGGTCTTGCCAATGGGTTTCAGCCCTGGGCAAATTCGCTATGGATTCAATGTGACCAAAGAAATTGACAGCAAAACGTTCCTTGGGGTGAAAGGGTTTATTACCCGGCTTGTTCTGGCAGTAGGTTGAGCACGAGCGTCTCTGCTGCCACCAGGAGCACCGGGCCAAGCTCTCTATATAGCGCAATAATAGATTATTGCCTAAAGGTGTGGAAGCGGTAGCCTAGCAACAGACCAGTCACATCATCAGGTGGTTTAACTTCAGTGAGGATCCTGGCCATAGGAACCCCAACTTCCCCACACTCTGCCCCTCCAGGATTCTTGCCGTATAATCAACACGCTTTCAATCTTCTGCAATGGTCCCTGTGCGAGAAAGCTGGAGCACTAACCAGATTCCACAATAGCAAGAGGGTAAAAAAAACTTAGAGATAATAAAAATTAAGATACAGCAAGATTTTGATACAGGTAACATAATAATCCTCAAGCCAGAGGAACTTCCCAATCCACAAAGACTTTAGGGGCAATAAGACATGTTTTAATGCCACCAACATAGGCAAATCTTGTCCATCAGGTATGATGCATGCAAGAGAGTGGTCCTGTGATTGGACTGTAGCAGGAAGGGGGTCCCTTCCAGGTCTAGTGTACCATACTTTACTCCTTTCCCCATGGGGGTTACTGAAGGGTCTATATATAGTGCTGCTGGAGGTGCATGCGCTGGCCAAAATGATAAAAACTCCCTGGTAAGATGCTTCACCTTTTGGCCATTCAGGATATAGTACTGTGACCTTTGGCAACCACTCTGCTGTTATTCCAGGAATACACAGGAGACCAGCTTCCAGGCCTTGTCCCCAAGGAGCCAGGAGCCAGCCATCATTGGTCCATGTGTCGAAAGTTCCAAAGCCATGTCCACTCAGTGGAGTCTCCAGGGTTCAATTCCATGCAGTTGGTGCTGGCAGCAAGATGTTATTCTGGTGGCCGAATTTCAACTTCAGTGATTCTTCCTTCGTTTGTACTTACAGTTGTATAGGGGAAGCAGCCTTATGTGTTAACATGTCTACAGTGCTCAGGGCTCCCTTTCAGGGTCTCTCATTCAGACACCATAGCACGGTCCATAAGCGGACTGACCATCCCCACAGACTATTGGCATCTGACTTTAGTCCGGATTTTAACAAGCCACTGTGCCTCTCTATCATGCCTGCTGCAGAAGGATTGTATGGCACATGAAACTTCCATTTGATTCCCAGCTGTCGCACCCATTCTTGGCAGTGTATGTCCAGTAAAATGGGTGCCCTGATCACTCTCAATTACCTGTGGTCGGTCATAGGCAACAGAGATGCTCCAGGCCTCTTTTGGTCATCAGCTGGTCTGCACAACGAGTAGGAAAAGCAACCAGAAATCCAGTAGCTGTGTCCACACAAGTCATCACATACTGATATCCTGACGCAGGTAAAGGCCCAATATAGTCTATTTGCCACCTGATGAGGGGTATAGGCCCCTTAGCTATTGTCCCATGTTGCTGTGGAACTCAGAGTAAGTCCCTTTTGGAGCACACAGCACACTCCTGCCAGGCTCTAACTTCGAAGGTCAAAGGCAAGCCCCACTGACAGGATAAAGCCCACATTGTCTTTTGCCCCACATGGAACAAATGCTTACATTTATCTGCTTCATCATTTCCTGGGGATGCCAGTGGCAAATGACCTGTCACATGGTATACTGTAATTATTTTAGTCTGACCACAGGCCCGTAAGTATTGCCACAATTCTTGCTCCCAAAGGGGTCAATGACCAACCAGCCAGTTGGCATGGTACCAGGTTGGTAGCCACAGGGTCAAGCCCCGATAGACAGCCCAGCTGTCAGTGCACACAACTATAGGGAAGGGCTCCTGGGTGATCACAAGCCACACAGCCCACAACTCTGCCCATTGGCTGCTCTTCCCCTCACCATCTTCCCTCCATTTTGGGGGCTGCCCACGGCTGGAGCCATCTGTGTACCATGAATCTTTGGGTATAGGGGCTCTTCCCTCCTGATAGGGACTCTGCTCCTAATGGTTCAAAAGCAAGTTCTTCCGGCTTTTCACTAGTATATGTCACTGGCCACAACAAGTGTTGGAGTTCTTCACTCAAGGAACTACTAGAAAGGGTACTACGCTGCTGTAGGTAAGCACCCCACTTGGCTAGTGGGGGTGTTTGTGCCACACCACTCCTTGGCTTTTGGGTCCTGTCTCATACCCACCCCAAGATGGGATAGGTGGTTATTACCTTTGTTGGAGCCATTCCAGTGATGTGTTCTGTAGCCAGCAAGGGGTGATACATGGCAGCCAGTTGTTTTTCTATCAAAGTGTATCGTACCTCTGCCCCTTTCCAGAGTTCTGACCAGAATCCAATGGGTTGGTGAGTTCATTCAAGCTGCTGCCAGAGACCCTTCCCTAACTCTCCAGTCACATGAACGTCCAGCTCACAGGGCCTTGATGGGTCTATCACACTCAAGGCCGGCATGACCTTGACTGCCCGTTTTGCTGTAGTAAAGGCAGATGCACATGTCTCATCCCAGTCCCACCTGACGCCCTTTAGTACCAACTGGTATAAGGGCTTCAGAATTTGTGCCAAGTGTGGGATAAACACTCTCCAGTAGCCTAGAAGACCCAGAAACTCCTGTAGCAATGCTACACTTGTGGGGGTAGAAAAGGCCTGGACTTTATCTGTAACTGCTTCTGGTATAACTTTGGTCTTACCCATCCAGACGACCCCCAACAATTTGACAAACGAGGTCCCTGAACCTTGGTGCTGTTCACAGCCCATCCTTCTCCTGTAAAGGTTGCAGCAGTCTAGGTGCTGCACCTTCTAGATCTGAGAGAGAATCGGACGTGATCATGACATCTTCAATATAATGGTACAGCTGCACCGTTGGTGGTTTCTCCCATGTAGCCAAGTCCTGGGCTACAAGTCCATGACAGATGGTGAGGCTGTGGAGGTATCCCTGTGGAAGGATGGTGAAAGTCCATTGCCGTCCTTCCCACATGAAGGCAAACTATTCCTGACTTTCCTGCTCAATGTCAATGGAAAAGAAGGCATTAGCAAGATCTACCACATAATTGTATGTTCCTAGTTCATGGCTGAGGGTATCCATCAAGCCTGCAATAGAGGGGACAGCAGCATGCACAGGGTATGACTTTATTCAGTTCTCTGTAATCCACAGTCATACACCAGGAGCCATCTGGCTTTTTTACTGGCCACACTGGGGAATTGAAAGGACTATAGGTGGGCTTTATAATACCCACCTTTTCCAGCCCCTAGAGAATTTCTCCAATCTCTTTATGCCCCCCAAGAAGTTTGCGTTGTTAGTCACCCGCCAAGGCACAGGCAAAGCTATGGGTGGGTGCCTAGCATGTCCCCTCAGAACTGCCTTCACCACATGTACTCTGTCTGAACTCACCTGCAGTGGTCTGCAGCCATAGACCCTGCAGGATATCAATCCCCAAAATATACTCAGGGATAGGAGATATATACACAGTATACTCTTTTGGGGGTACATGCCCTATTCCCAAAGGGATTTGGGCTTTTTTCACTCTGATAGCCTTACCCCCATATCCATCTATTATAGTGGGGGTCCCAGGGAACTGTTCAGGGTTACCATGAATCAGTAAACATTCAGCCTGTGTCCACCAGAGCCAGGACACGTATGTTCACTGGGGACCAATGGATAGTTATTTCAATATGTGGCCTCTGACACTCCCCACCCCCCCCAGTCTCTCAGGGCAGATACCTTGACCTTCCCCTCAGTCAAACCATGCTCCCCAATCACCTTCCTGTGTGGGCTCCAGTGAGGTTGGCTCACTCTCCAGCTGGAAGTTTTGCAAACACAGGCCAGACTTGTGGCTCTGTCTCTGACCTCTGCCTCTTTGGTCTTAATGTCTGGAACTGCTGCTCTGGTTTCAGCTGTTGGCCATAGCTCTAGTAAGATCCTATTTGACTTCCCATCTAATTTTCTTCCATCTGCTCCTGCCCGTATTAAATCAACCCACACCTGTGTCCTCGTACCCTTGGGGCCCTGTAAAGTCTTGTGAGTGACAGGTTTTATTTCTTTCCAGGTTCTCACTGCTTCAGCCTCTCCTAAGTCTGCTAGTGTACGTATCACCTCCCTTACGGGTTGCCCTAAGTGAGGGGAAAGAATGGCCACTAGAGACCCAAAGAGGGATGTAGGAGCTGTTTTAAGTACAATATTTCTCATCCCAGTAGTGAAAATCTTTTCATCTGGGCCATAATTCTCTGGACTACAGATGGCATTTCTTATGCCTAACTCTTGTAACACCTGTTGGAGTTCAGCATACGTCTACCATCTAACAGGAGAGGATGGTGGATCACCTGGATTGGGCCACACAGCACGAAGTGCAGCCATAAGCCAATCAACGAGGGAGTGACTCCCTGGGGTCTGATATGCATTTTGTAGTCACTGTCTCAAGGCAGGCTGCACTGTCAGAGAAGACAGCTTTCCATCTGTCATCTGGACAGAACAATTCCATCTGCCCCTAAGTCCCACAGACGCAGGAACCAAGCTGATATTGACTCCAAGGGCTTCTGCCTAAACCGGGAGCCCAAATCCACCAGCTCAGCCTGAGTATAGGGGCCGACCATAGGGTGCTCCATGACCTGGGGAGGGGGCTGCGTCTCTCCTTAGGGAACTTTCAGCTGCTGGGTCTTTATTTTCTTTACAACCATTCGGTGTGCTTTCAATACAGGAGGGGCCGGTGCCTCCGGCACCACCCCTTCATCCTTCCCCAGCTCCTCCATTTATGGGGCTGATGGCACCTTTCTCTCCCCTCCCCCAAGTGCCTCCTCTGCTACAACCTTCACCTTTTCTACTGTGCCTCACAGCAATGCTAGCTCAGTCTACAGCAGCTCTCTTACCTTCACCTCAATGCTTCACAGATGGCGTTCTTGTGCACATCTGCCTATGCTTCCCTCAGCAGTTCGTCTTTCTCCTTAATGGCCTGTTCCTCCTTGAGAGCACCCGGCAGTGCTGCCATCTCATTCTGTAAGGAATCTTTTACTTCTTCAACGGCACCTTGCAGCCGGCATTCTCATGCTGCCTCTTCTCGCAGCAATGTCATTTCCTTCTTCAGGGAACCCACAGAAGTTTGCAGCTCGCATTCTAGTGCCATCATTTCTTGCATCTTTTTCAGGAGCACATCCTTCTATTATGTAGACTTTTTTGATACTGTGAGAAGCAGCCAACCCACAGTCCCTGCTGCCTCATGGGCACTCCATCTCTCAGAAGACCTACTTAGGGTCTATCCGTACTCCCTCAGGTGTCACCTCCACTTGCCTCCAGTCCTGGGGTGGGGCCCAGTCCTCTAGGAGGCAAGCCACCTCAGACCACATACCCATTGGGGGACAGTCCACTGCCTCCCCATTCACAGGGGCAGCCTGCTGAAGTACCCCTCCCATCAGGGAAGCCTGTCTTTTTCCTTGGTCAACAATGAATCCTGCCGACTTCACCAACTGTCTTGCCAATGGGTTTCAGCCCCGGGCATGTTCACTATGGATTCAATGTGACCAAAGAAACTGACAGCAAAACGTTCTTTGGGGTGAAAGAGTTTATTACCCAGATTTTTCTCCCAGCAGTAGGTCAAACACTAGTATCTCTGCCTCCGCCCAGAGCACTAGGCCAAGCTCTCTATATAGTGCAATAATAGCTTATTGCCTAAAGGTGTTGAAGCGGTAGCCTAGCAACAGCCCAGTTACATCATCAGGTGGTTTAAGTTCAGTGAGGATCCTGGCCATAGGAACCACAACTTCCCCACAGGTCCCACCTAGGGAAACCCATAAATAAGGCTACTTGTACTTTAGCAGATCTGGGGGAGGTTGAAACAATAAGGGCACAGAGTGAAGTACAGGCCATGACTGAAAGGAGAGGTACAAAAGGCCTTGTGAAGGTCTCGAGGACCCACATGTAGGTTGATTTGATAAAGGCCAGTGTACTGAAAGAAAAACTCAATGGGCAGCCTAATAAAATATTGTTAGAACTGTGCCCAGAGCAGCAGTTCCAGCCGCTGAGGTCCAGGACATGGAAACCAGAGTCAAGGCCACATGCCCAGCCTGGGTCCCTGCAAAACTTCATGAGAGACAGTACTCAGGATTCACCAGAGCCCTCACCCCCACAGGACGATGATTGGGCATCACGGTTCGACTGAGGGGGAAATCAAAGTTCCCACCTTGGGGGACATGGTGGGGACCGGAGCCCACATGTAGAATTAGCAATTCATTGGTCCCCTATGAATGTACAATGTGTCCTGGCGCTGGTGGACACAGGAGCTGAGTGTTCTTTGATTCGTGGCAACCCTGAGCATTTTCCTGGAACCACTGCTGTGATAGATGCTATGGGTGTAAAGCAATCAGAGTGAAGAAAGTTCAAATCCCTTTGGGGATAGGGCATTTACCCCCAAAGGAGTATACCTTGTGCATTTCTCCCATCCCTGAATATATTTTGGGGGCATATATCCTGCAGTCCTGTGGTTACAGACCACTGTAGGTGAGTTCAGACTGAGGGTACACGTGGTAAAGGCAGTTCTGGGGGACATGCTAAGCACCCACCTGTAGCCCTGCCTGTACCTCGGCGGGTGACAAATATTAAGCAGTATAAACTGCCTGTGGGGCACAAGGAAATTGGAGAAACTCTACAGGAGTTGTAGAGGGCAGGCATAATAAAGCCCACTCATAGTCCTTTTAATTCCCCAGTGTGGCCAGTGAGAAAGCCAGATGGCTCCTGGTGTATGACTGTAGACTACAGGGAATTGAATAAAGTCACGCCCCCTTTGCATGCTGCTGTCCCCTCTAAAGCAGACATTCTGGACACCCTCAGCCATGAACTCAAAACGTATCATTATGTAGTAGATCTTGCTAATGCTTTCTTCTCTATTGACATAGCACAGGAAAGCCAAGAACAGTTTGCTTTCACGTGGGAAGGCTGGCAGTGGACATTCACTGTCCTTCCACAGGGATATCTCCACAGTCCCACCATCTGTCATGGACTTGTAGCCCAGGACTTGGCCACATGGAAGAAACCACAAACAGTGCAGTTGTGTCACTACGTTGATGATATTATGCTCACATCTGATTCTCTTGCAGATTTAGAATGGGAAGTTCCTAGACTGTTGCAACATCTACAGGAAAAAGGATGGGCTGTGAACAGCACCAAGGTTCAGGGACCTGGTTTGTCTGTGAAAATCTTGGGGTTGTCTGGTCAGGTAAAACTAAAGTTGTTCCTGAAGCAGTTATAGACAATCCAGGCTTTCCCCACCCCTACCACTGTGGCAGTATTACAAGAGTTTGGGGGTCTTTAAGGCTACTGGAAAGTGTTTAAGTCACACTTGGCACAAATTCTGAAGCCCTTATACTGGTTGGTACGAACGGGAATCAGGTGGGACTGGGATGAGACATGTACAGCTGCTCTTACTGCTGCCAAGCAGGCAGTCAAGGCCATACAGGCCTTGAATGTAAGGGACTCATCAAGGCCCTGTGAACTAGATGTTCATGTAACTGAAGATGGTTATGGATGGGGTCTTTGGCAGCAGCTTGAACAAACACGCCAACTTATTGGATTCTGGTCACAACTATGTAAAGGAGCAGAGGTCTGGTACACTTTGATAAAGAAGCCACTGGCTGCTGTGTACAATGCCTTGCTGTCTACGGAGCCCATTGCCAGAACAGCTACAACCAAGGTAATAACCACCTATCTAATCGCAGGGTGGGTGAGAGACTGTACCCAAAGGCCACAGAGTGGCATGGCACAGACACCTACACTGGCCAAATGGGGCGCATATTTACAGCAGTGTAGCGCCCTCTCTACTAGCCCCTTAAGTGGAGAACTCCAATGCTTATTGGGGCCAGGGACCTATACCAGTGGAAAGCAGGAAGAACTTGCTTTTCAGCCCTTGGTAGCCAAGACTCCTTATTGGAAGGGAAAAGCCCCTATACCTGAAGATGCTTGGTACATAGACGGCTCCAGTCATGGGCATCCCCTGAAGTGGAGGGCTGTAGCTTTCCATCCTAAGACTGAGACAATATGGATGGAGGATGGAGAGGGGAAGAGCAGTCAGTGGGCTGACTTGCGGGCAGTATGGCTTGCGATCACCCAGGAGCCTTCCCCCATAGTTGTCTGCACTGACAGCTGGGCTGTCTATCGGAGCTTGACCCTGTGGTTATTGACATGGTACCATGCCAACTGGATGGTTGGTCACCGACCTCTTTGGGGGCAAGAGTTATGGCAAGACCTATGGGCCTCTGGTCAGACTAAAACTGTTACTGTATATCTTGTGACTGGCCATTTGCCTTTGGCATCCCCAGGGAATGATGTAGCAGACACATTGGCCCAGGTGCGCTGGCTCGAAGGAAAGCCTGCCTCTGCTATGGCCCGACAGCTGCACCAGTGTTTGTTGCACGTGGGGCAAAAAACAATGTGGGCTGTCGCCCATTGGTGGGACTTGCCATGACCTTTGAAGAAGTCAGCAGAGCCCGGAAGGAGTGCCCTGTGTGCTCTAAGAGGGACTTACACCGAGTCCCCCAGCAACATGGGACAATAGTGAGGGGGCCAATACCCCTTGTCAGGTGGCAAATAGACTATATTGGGCCTCTGCCCATATCAGAAGGACATCGGTATGCCATGACTTGTGTGGACACGGCTACTGGACTATTGGTTGCTTTTCCTGCATGTCATGCAGATCAGCAAACCACCCAGAAGGGCCTGGAGGTTCTTTTTGCAGCCTATGGCCGGCCGCAGGTGCTTTACAGTGATCAAGGCACCCAGTTTACTGGACATGCGTTACAAGAATGGGTGCAGCAATTAGGAATAAAGTGAAAATTTCATGTACCATATAATCCTACCTGGGCAGGCATGGCAGAGAGGTACAACGGTTTGTTGAAACCTGGCCTGAAGTCGGACACCAATAGTCCATGGGGTTGGTCAGTTCGCCTATGGATGGTGCTGCAGCATTTGGATGAGAAGCCACGTAAAGGAGCTTTGAGCCCTGTGGATATGCTCACACACCTTGCTGCCTCTCCTATACAATTGTATGTCCAAACCAAAGAAGAAGTATTGAAGCCAGGATATGGTCAGCAGAGCAACACCTGCTGCATTAAACCCTGGAGATCCTGTTGAATGGACCTGACCCTGGACATTTTGACACATGGACCAGCGAAGGCTGGCCCTTCTGGCACCTTGGGGGAAAGGCCTGGAAGCTGGTCTTACGTGTATTCCTGGAGTAACAGCTGAATGGCCCCCAAAGGTCATGGTAGTATACCCAAAACATCCAGGAGGTAAGAGCATCTTGAGGGGAAGTTTTGTTTTATCTTTATAAAACACGTATCTCCCGTATCCCTATATATTGACCTATCTGTAACTCCCACAAGGCAGGGGGTGAAAGTCTGGTATACTAGACCAGGACAAGATCCCATTCCTGCCACTATTTTATCACAGGACCACTCTCTTGCATGTATCCTACCTGATGGACAAGATTTGCCTATGCTGGTGTCATTAAAACATGTATCGCCCTCAAGTTTATTTTCTCCTACAGTCCTTGCGGCCTTGATGCACCCCTGGCTGCAGCTGCCGCGTGATGATTGTTCTTCCCCTCAGCTACTGCCTGCCTGTGGGATGGGTGAGCTATGGACTTAATCTGCATAAGACTTTGAACCTAGCTGAATCCTCGGCTTGAGGATTGTCATAATTTTATTGCTATTGCTATTGCTATTGTTATGTCATTAGTCTAGTCACAATGCTACAGTTTTTTTGCCCAGGGACCATTGTGGAAGAAGGTGAACGAGTAGATTGTAAGGCAAGATTTCTGGAGGGGTGGCCTGTGGGTAAAATTGTAACATTTCCAGAGTATCTTGCCTGGTTTTAATTCATTTGCATATCCTCAGGGGTGGAGAGAAGTTCATCTCCACATCAATGGGTAATTAACTAGGCCACCGAGGGTGTGTCTGAAACTGAGAGTTTAAAGGGATGGGCTGGCTTGCTTGCTGGCTTGCTTCTTCAGGAGCAGAGGAGAGAGGTGGCCCTGGACTGCACTTTGTAGGCAGTAAACAGGTTTTAAACTTTATTTCCCCCTTTGACTGATTTCGGTTTTTAGAGGTATTTTGCCCCAAGATTTCCTCTCCCCGGTCTTACACCCATACTCTAGGGCCTATTTTCTTTTCTTCCTCCTCTGTGAGATAGGTCATTAAAACCTTTATTTGGCCTTTTTTATTCCTAGACCCAGGCCTAATTGAATAATTAGATCTCTTCCCAAGAGATTAGTTTCCACCTCAGGACATACAAGAATGATCTCTCTGTAATCTCATCTAACCTGAATACAGTTTTTGATCCCAGAGACTCAAAGCTTTTTGGATCCTGAGTCCCTCTAAAAATGTAGTTGGGGTCTCTTCCTTCTCCTGTTGGACTTCAAATGCCTTAGTAACATTTTGAGGGACTGATTCTCTGATTCCCTTAATAATTAGCTCTCAAAGACCCTGCATTCTAATTCCATCCCCTGGATCATTATTATCCTACCCAGGATATTCATTTGGTAACTTCTGTTCTGCTGGCCGGACACCCTGGCCTGGTGGGTGTTTTTGTAGGGAGCCTGGTAGCACCTTGGTAACTAGCAGTGGGCATAGGCCCATCACTCTCAAAAAGAACTTCAGCCTGGCAAAGCCAGTTTTCATCCAATCCAAACTTTGGCCAGAAACCTGACAGTTTAAGGATCAATTCTTTAATCCAGACAAAACAGCAAAATTGTATCATCTTCTGTTTGCCCTGAACCCTGGTAGAGGAGCTGTGCCCCCAGTGCCATAACATTCACCCCAGCGGACACGTGGAGGAATCCCAAGGGAGCTATTCTGGTTCACTCTCCATTTCCCTAGGCCTAGAATTTCTATTTCCCATCTTTCAAGATGTCCCTGTGTCTGAGTTCCCTGTGTACTCAACCCCCCGTAATGGAGGTTTCTTGCACACACCCCAAGATTTGCTTCATCCATCTCCGGCTGGTTCCCTCGTGGGAGAATGGAACCTCGGACTGGGAGTCCACGCTCGCTTTGTAACTAGGATACTTTCAGCCACACACACTAGACCTCTGAAAAATGCCCAACCACCCAGGCAGTACTTGCAGCCCAATTTTCCTGCCTTGGCTCGTGGACAAGTTTGCCGGGTTGCTGCAGGGCCTGCGGGACTCCCTCTGCGTCAGTCTCGGGTCTTCTCTCGGCTTCCGCAGGAAGGTGAACCACCCAGACAGAGCGGGCCGTCTGAAGTCAGGCGGGTTGCGTCTTCCCACTCCGCTTGGGCCCCAACCTCGCCCTGGCAAGAGGATCCTGGAGGAGCCCCCGATTTGTGAGAAACATGCTCACTGGTCCAAACTTAGTCAAAGAGAGCAGCAGCGCGAGGCTTTAATGATGGTCTTGCACGATCGGGTGTCTGGTGAGCAGGCGCGCTCAGGGCGGTTACAACAAGCAATTTATTCCTTAGCACGCAAGTCCCTCCCCTGGTTCTTCATTGGCTGAGTACCACAGGGTTCACATTCTTTTCCAGATATCACCTAAGCAAGTCGTATCTATATTAGGCTTTTTTACATTTGTCTTAATTTCATTGGCTGGTTTAAAACTTTCTGCAATTTTTTTTTTCAAAGAGATGCACAGCCCTCTCTTTCTTATCTTAATCTCCCCTCCCCCCTGCCAGCCGGAGCGACTCCCTGGTTCATGATGAGACATGTAGGCTTCTTGTTAATACTGTTTTTTCTTTTCTTAACATTAATTCCTCTGGGAATAAATCACATTTCGTTTTATGCCATTTCTGACAAACGCTACTAATCAGAGAGCTCCCCTCCCGACTGCCCAAGAATGGGTCGTTAATCGTTGACCAGCACACTACTGCGGGCTCTCTGGACTGCCTGTCCGGTCAGGTCCACGATGTGCATCTGAGGACGTGTCACAGTGAGAGAAGCACCCGAACTCAACATGCCCCGTAGATCCCAAACTGGAAATGATCCAGGCGGGACCCAAGCTAAATCAGAATCCAACGGGAGTTCTGAATCATGCTGAACCTTCAGTGACCTCCCTCTTTTTTCTGTTTGCTTCTCCAGAAGATCTAGGTCTGGGGACAAGCTTTCTTTTCTCTAAGCTGAGTTTTCTTTGTTCTCTCTTAACTGAGTTCACAAAGAAAAAAGATTGGGGCCAAAGCTCCTGTGGTAACAAAAACCATTCAAGTCAGTGCCATGTACCTTTCCACCCACGTGGACAGCTGGGCCCCCAGCCCACACCTAAGCGCTTAGTGGACAGAACGAATATGCAGGTGTGTAGAATGGAAAAAAGGAGCCGCACCCATGGTTTTGCCATCACCACTGATGTTCTCCTTAGATAACTTTCTGTTTAATTACCTTCAATCTGTCATACCTTGATCCCATGATTTCTGTTCTTAAATATCAGAGACATTGCTAGATCTTCATTTTTCTTTCTCCTGGACTTTCTTCCCTCCCAGCTGGGGAATGAAGGTTGATCATCTCAACCACTGGTTAACGCCTTCAGGACCCCAGTAATTATCTTGGTAGTTATGAACTCAAGGAAAATAAAAGTTATACAAAAAAAGAAACCTAAACATAGTATATAGCAAGACTGAGAGCAAAATTTACATAATCATAATGTTGCAAGTATTTGAAAACTGATTTAACCAAAACCTGAAACTAAAGTATGAGTGTGTCTATAGGAAAAATTCGCTGTGTTTCTTCTTTACTATCACACACAACACTTCAGACACCAGAGGTGTGGGACTTCCCATATATCAAGGGTGGTAAAGTTGCAATATTTCCAGAATCTCTTGCCTCACCTTGGTCCATTTCCATATCAAAGGTAATTACATGGGCGAGTGAGGGCATATCTGGACCGGAGAGGTTGGGTGGGGGGTCTCTTCTTCTGCAGCTGGGTTGAGAGAGACATGGGATGACTGCTGGTAAGAAATAAACAGGTTCCTCCCACTTTATTTCTCCCTTTCAGTTTCAAAAGTATTTTGCCCTGTAATTTTCTCCCCAGAGTTACACCAAGCAATTCTCTACAACACCAGCTAATGTCCTACAATTCAATTCTGACAGAGTTAGGTGTAGGCAACACAGGTTAAGGGCTTAGTCCCACCAGACTGCCCCCCACTTCAAATGCCAATCTTCATCTCCCTACCCTTATCCCTGCAGGTGGAGAGGGGCCAGCAGATGGAAGCTTCTCTGTGCCACCCTTTGTCGGAGTGAGAAGAAACCTGTGGCTAAGGTCTGCAAGTTGGTTTTCCAATCCCACCATTAGTCCCAGCTTAACCCACAACCTCTGTCTACTTGGCATTGAGTCAGAGGTGCCAATGACCCCTCTCCTTGGATTTGCCCACTGATTACAACAGCTCCCAAAAAAACTCAGGAAAACACTTACTTACATTTACTGGATTATTATATAATAAAGGATATAATAAAGGATGCAAATGAATTAAATACATAGGATGATATCTGGGGGATCCTGAGCATAGGAGCTTCCACTCCTGTGGAGCTAGGGTGTGCCACCCTTCCAATGTGTGTGTTTGCCATCCTGGAAGGTCTCCAAACTCCATATTTTTCATATTTTTATGGAAGCTTCATCATACAGGCATTATGGATAACTAACTCAATCTCCAGCCCCTTTCCCCTTCCTGAAAAATGGCAACTGAAAATTCCAAGCTTCTAATCATGGCTTGGCCTTTCTGGTGACCAGCCATCATCCAGGAGCCCACCCAGAATTACCTCATTAAAACAAAAGACACTCTACTGTTAGGCAGAAAGACAGATATGAGCAGGATGAAAAGAGGGTGGGGCCCACCCAGAATCAGATAAAGCCAGAGAGTCAGAAAGAACTCACAAAGTTAACACCCTTTGCAATGTGAGTTTATTCCACATGCTCTAAATCTGGGCTGACCTTGAGACTTGCTCTAGCTAATGCAGGTGAGATAGGGTAGAGACATGGGACAAGCACCATGATTAATTTTCCTAAAAATGCTGAAATATGAATGGCATAATGAGAACAGGAGGGACTCATCTTAAGGCTAAGATTCCATCTTAAAAGAAAATTGGAAGTTAGATTCCCGGCATATTCTTTGGTAATCAGTCAACAACGTATCTTAAGGCAGGGCAAGCAGTCTTAACTAATAATGTTTCCAGTGCTTGGGGGTAGCCAATATCTTGGACAGAAACAAAGTTTATCCTGCAGAATTATCTGGAGAACTGACTATAGATAATGACATATTGTCTTTCACCAGAAAGAGACACCATGAGACTGCATGACAAGCCTACATCCCCCCTAATCCTTTACCTTTACCCAATTCTTGAAAGCCTTAAAATACAGAATCCTAAGCCCTTAAGTGCACCTCCTTTCTGAGGTTGCCCGCACTCCCCTTTCTTGGAGGGTGTATTTTTAAAAGAATTCTCACTGCTCAACTTACTACACCTTGCCTCTGTGCTCTTCCAGTGGTGTCTTTGTCACTTTGCTATTTCATTCCATTCTCCAGATTTTAAGCACAAGTCTTCACTCTTTCTGTCCTACTTCAGATAAGTAGGGAGGGGCTCCTGAGAGCTCTGATTTGAGCTTGCAAGTGCCCATCACAGTGAGCTTCCCCTTCCTCTCCGCTTTATTCAGGCAAACCTGCCTTTGTCTGCCTTGACTCTGGCCTGCTCCTCCCTTGGAGTGCATTCAAATAAACCTTTAGCTTCGCTTCTCTACTGTGTCTCTGCCCTTCAGTTCTTTGTTGCGGCAGAGCCTCCCTTGGAGTGCATTCAAGTAAACCTTTAGCTCCGCTTCACTACTGTGTCTCTGCCCTTCAGTTCTTTGTTGCGGCAGGGACAGAAAGAGGAGAATGAACTTAACCCCCCAACACTACCACCAAGAAATTCCAAGGGATTTAGGAGCTCTGTGTCAGGAACCAGGGGGCAGAGACCAATGTACATACATGTTTTCTATGATTTCACAGAAGGTGCCTCTACTCAGGCAACAAGAGATGCAGATGCCCTTGGGATGTGCGATCTACAAGGAAAGCCTAGTTGTGCAGGGTGATGGCCCAGCCCGCAGTGACTCTCAGGCAATGGAACAAGGATTTCCTTTCCCAGGTCCCACTATTTGCTCTTCTTGGCAGGCTAGCCTTGGCCTCTTCCTGGGTGGCCCTTCCTGGGGCCAGCCCCCAGCATTCGGGGCCCCCTGCCAAGGCTCTCCTTTGCCCCACTCCCTTTCCCTTGGACTCCTCTTCAGTCCACCAACAATTTCTAAGATTCCTCTTTTCTCTTTTGTCTCTTCCTTGTGCCCCATCTTCCAAATCACACATAGAGGCTGGCAAAGGAAGTGAGAGAACGCCCAGTCCCGAGGGAGACCTGGGGACAGCCAGAGGGCACCAGGCATCAGCGCCAGCCAGCTGCTGCTGCACGGGAATGAAGATGCACTGTTCACACATTTTCCCGCTTCCCTGGAGATCCTTGGACTTCAGCTTTGTCTAAAACTCCCTGTTTTTAAGTATTGACAACTGATTCAAATATTTTTTTGTTAGACCTAGAGAACGAATCAATTTAAAAAAAAACTGGTTCTCTCAGTCCTTGAGGAAGTTTTTAATTTAAACCTCAACAAGAGTTGAGGAAAATATTTATACTGTAGTCTTCGAGGGTAGCCAAATACAGAAGGTAAGACAAAATTTTTAAATTTCCATATTAAGTCAATCTGATCTTTCAGAATCTGTCAAAATATCAAAATATCACCACCACAATCAGGACCGTCGTCATTGTCATCATCACCATTATGATTCCACCTTTACATGGCTCTGATCTTTAGAACAGGCTTTATTATAGTCCATTAAAAACTGGGGCTTTCACAATTTGAAAAGGACAGATGCACCCCTATGTTTATCGCAGCACTATTTACAATAGCCAAGAAATGGAAGCAACCTAAGTGTCCATCAGTAGATGAATGGATAAAGAAGATGTGGTACATATAAACAATGGAATATTATTCAGCCATAAGAAAACAAATCCTACCATTTGCAACAACATGGATAGAGCTAGAGGGTATTATGCTCAGTGAAATAAGCCAAGCCGAAAAAGACAAGTATCAAATGATTTCACTCATATGTGGAGTATAAGAACAAAGAAAAAATACTGAAGGAACAAAACAGCAGCAGACTCACAGAACCCAAGAACGGACTAATAGTTACCAAAGGGAAAGGGGCTGGGGAGGACGGGTGGGAAGGGAGGGATAAGAGGGAAAAAGGGGCATTACGATTAGCAGACGTAATGTTGGGGGGGCACGGGGAGGGCTGTACAACTCAGAGAAGACAAGTAGTGATTCTATAGCATCTCACTATGCTGATGGACCGTGACTGTAATGGGGTTGGTGGGGGGACCTGATGAAGGGGTAGTTTAATAACCATAATATTGCACATGTAATTGTAGATTAATGGTAATAAAATAAATTACATTAAAAAAAACTGGGGCTTTCAGTTGAAAATTGGCAGCTTTAATACAGTAGAAAAATACCACTACCAAAAAAGGCCACAACTTTGACGACAGAGGCTGAGCACGCCACCAGTCAAAGATACACGTCATGGGGCCTCGCTAGTGACAAAGCGCACACTGCCTGCTCGTCCCGCACTCCCCCAACAGGGAGTACCCTTGCTAAGCTGCTGCCTCTGATTTGCTGCTTTCACCTCCCTACCCCTTTCCCTGCTGGGACGAGCAGGCAGAGGATCCTCTGTGCTACCCCTTATCTGGGATAAAAGAAGTGGGTGGCCAAGGGCCATGGGCTGGTGTGAGTAAAACTGTAATATTTCCAGAATATTTTGCCTAGCTTTAGTGCATCTGCTTATCAACAGGCATTCCTCAGGGTGGAGAGCAGTAGGCCATCTCCGTATCAATGGGTAATTACCTGGGCGACCAAGGGTTTATCTGAACCTGAGAGGTGAGGGGGAGGTCTTGCTGGTTTCTGTCAGAGCAGGAAAGAGACGGCCTCGGGCTGCAGTTTGTAAGCAATAAACGGGTTTTAAACTTTATTTCTCCTTCTGACTGATAGCGATTTTAGAGGTGTTTTGCCCCGGGATTTCCTCTCTCTGGAGTTACAGCTGGTTTTCTGGGTCCCAGCA
This sequence comes from Smutsia gigantea, assembly GCA_032199065.1. Taxonomy (NCBI): domain Eukaryota; kingdom Metazoa; phylum Chordata; class Mammalia; order Pholidota; family Manidae; genus Smutsia; species Smutsia gigantea. The sequence continues at coordinate 110,226 of JAVSCE010002241.1, forward strand.
TCATACCAGAGCTTGCAAAACTGTGCTGCAGAACACATGCCACAACTGCTCCACCAATAAACAGACTCTCCACCAACACCCTCCCTTCAAGAGATAGACCTCTCTTATCTTTCAGGGAATTTTCTTGGGTTCTCCCCCATAAGTTCCAGGGCAGTTCCATGGACTCTATGTACCCATGTACCTACTTCTTTTTCTTTTTAATATAATTTATTTTATTATCATTAATCTACAATTACATGTGCAATATTATGGTTATTAAACTACCCACTTCATCAGGTCCCCCCACCAACCCCATTACAGTCACTGTCCATCAGCGTAGTGAGATGCTATAGAATCACTACTTGTCTTCTCTGAGTTGTACTGCCCTCCCCGTGCCCCCCCAACATTACATCTGCTAATCGTAATGCCCCTTTTTCCCTCTTATCCCTCCCTTCCCGCCCATTTTCCCCAGTCCCTTTCCCTTTGGTAACTATTAGTCCGTTCTTGGGTTCTGTGAGTCTGCTGCTGTTTTGTTCCTTCAGTATTTTTTCTTTGTTCTTATACTCCACATATGAGTGAAATCATTTGATACTTGTCTTTTTCGGCTTGGCTTATTTCACTGAGCATAATACCCTCTAGCTCCATCCATGTTGTTGCAAATGGTAGGATTTGTTTTCTTCTTATGGCTGAATAATATTCCATTGTGTATATGTACCACATCTTCTTTATCCATTCATCTACTGATGGACACTTAGGTTGCTTCCATTTCTTGGCTATTGTAAATAGTGCTGCAATAAACATAGGGGTGCATCTGTCCTTTTCAAATTGGGCTGCTGCATTCTTAGGGTAAATTCCTAGGAGTGGAATTCCTGGGTCAAATGGTATTTCTATTTTGAGTTTTTTGAGGAACCTCCATACTGCTTTCCACAATGGTTGAACTAATTTGCAGTCCCACCAGCAGTGTAGGAGGGTTCCCTTTTCTCCACATCCTCGCCAACATTTGTTGTTGTTTGTGTTTTGGATGTTGGCCATCCTCACTGGTGTGAGGTGATATCTCATTGTGGTTTTAATCTGCATTTCTCTGATGATTAGCGATGTGGAGCATCTTTTCATGTGCCTGTTGGCCATCTGAATTTCTTCTTTGGAGAAGTGTTTATTCATGTGCTCTGCCCATTTCTTCATTGGATTATTTGCTTTCTGTTTGTTAAGGTGCATGAGTTCTTTATATATTTTGGATGTCAACCCTTTATCAGATACGTTTTTTATGAATATATTCTCCCATACTGTAGGATGTCTTTTTGTTCTACTGATGGTGTCCTTTGCTGTACAGAAGCTTTTCAGCTTGATGTAGTCCCACTTGTTCATTTTTGCTTTTGTTTCCCTTGCCCGGGAGATATGTTCATGAAGAAGTCGCTCATGTTTATGTCCAAGAGATTTTTGCCTATGTTTTTTTCTAAGAGTTTTATGGTTTCATGACTTACATTCAAGTCTTTGATCCACCTTGAGTTTACCTTTGTGTATGGGGCTAGACAGTAGTCCAGTTTCATTCTCTTACATGTAGCTGTCCAGTTTTTCCAACACCAGCTGCTGAAGAGGCTGTCATCTCCCCATTGTATATCCAAGGCTCCTTTATCAAATATTAATTGACTGTATATGTTTGGGTTAATGTTTGGATTTTCTATTCTGTTCCACTGGTCTGTGGGTCTGCTTTTGTGCCAATACCAAATTGTCTTGATTACTGTGGCTTTGTAGTAGAGCTTGAAGTCAGGGAGTGTAATTCCCCTGTTTTATTCCTCCTTCTCAGGATTGCTTTGGCTATTCGGGGTCTTTTGTGGTTCCATATGAATTTTAGAATTATTTGTTCCGGTTCATTGAAGAAAGCTGTTGGTAGTTTGATAGGGATTGCATTGAATCTGTAGATTGCTTTAGGTAGTATGGCCATTTTGACAATATTGATTCTTCCTAGCCAAGAGCATGGGATGCTTTTCCATTTGTTAGTGTCCTCTTTAATTTCTCTTAGGAGTGTCTTGTAGTTTCAGAGTACAGGTCTTTCACTTCCTTCGTTAGGTTTATTCCTAGGTATTTTATTCTTTTTGATGCAATTGTGAATGGAATTGTTTTTCTGATTTCTCTTTCTGTTAGTTCATCATTAGTATAGGAAAGCAACAGATTTCTGTGTGTTAATTTTGTATCCTGCAACTTTGCTGAATTCAGATATTAGTTCTAGTAGTTTTGGAATGGAATCTTAGGGTTTTTTATGTACAGTATCATGTCATCTGCAAATAGTGACAATTTGACTTCTTCTTTACCAATCTGGATGCCTTGTATGTCTTTGTTTTGTCTGATTGCTGTGGCTAGGACCTCCAGTACTATGTTGAATAACAGTGGAGAGAGTGGGCATCCCTGTCTTGTTCCCGATCTTAGATGAAAAGCTTTCAGCGTCTCGCCGTTAAGTATGATGTTAGCTGTGGGTTTATCATATATAGCCTTTATGATGTTGAGGTACTTGCCCTCTATACCTATTTTGTTGAGAGTTTTAATCATGAATGGATGCTGAATTTTGTCAAATGCTTTTCAGCATCTATGGAGATGATCATGTGGTTTTTGTTCTTCTTTTTGTTGATGTGGTGGATGATGTTGATGGATTTTCGAATGTTGTACCATCCTTGCATCCCTGGGATGAATCCCACTTGATCATGGTGTATGATCCTCTTGATGTATTTTTGAATTCGGTTTGCCAATATTTTGTTGAGTATTTTTGCATCTACGTTCATCAGGGATATTGGTCTGTAATTTTCTTTTTTTGGTGAGGTCTTTGCCCGGTTTTG